>CAODLS010688573.1:0-10031 GCA_948243855.1 Flueggea neowawraea
CATGACTAATTATGAGTTTTATTCTTATTTGACAAGGAAAATAAAATCCTAATTTGTATGTAACATAATTAATTAGGAAGTATTTATTCTTGTGGGACAAGAAAGGAAAACTCTAGTATGATTAAACAAGAATTCAGTACACTCCTATTTAGAATAGGAAGAGGTCGAATTCTAGAAGGGCAAGGAAAGGGGATTTCAGCCTCAATAATATACCTATTTAGGTCTTCTCATATGCCTATAAATAGGGTTGCACTCATTGTCATTCTTTCAAGGCAAAACCGAATTAGTGTGTGCCACTTTCAAAGAGAGAAAATTATTTTGTGAACTTTAGAATAGTGATTCTAAAAGAAGTGCTAGTACACTCCACCAATCCAAGGTAAGTTCGTTTGTGTGGATACCTCTAGACATGTTTGCACAAAGGCAACGTGATTCTACAAGGGTGATTCGGGTTTTGGTGCTAAAAGCTATACCAACGTCCCGAACAATCAAGCCTTGGTGAAAGGTAGATCTTCTAACCTTAATTATATATGTTGATGTGCATGGGTTCTTGGAGGAAATCAAGGCATAAATTTTTGTTATTTCCACTGCATTGATTTATTATGAATGTCATAAATGAGTTGCGAATTCCAACACCAAGATGTGCACACTGCAATTTGCCAAGCGCTCTTAAACCACGCTGGCGAGTCTGCCACGGATGAGCTCGAGTAATGCTCGTACCTTTTGAACACCTAGGGGGTGTTCGCACGTGGGTCCTCAAGACGACGAGGATGAGTAGGTAGGAAGCCATAATGATACTTCACCAAGCGCTCACGCCCACACTGGTGGGTCCAAACGATGGATGAGCACCCGAATGCTCACACCCTAAGCTTCGAGAGGTGTTCGCAAGTGGGTTTCCCCATTGGAGATGAGGAAGATGAGTATGCAGGGTGGTTGTGCATGGATCTTGGGCTAATCTTAGAAAAAGGGTCCAGAGTTCCCCACATGCACGAGGACGTGTATGGATTGAGTGGGGGAGAATGTCACGACCCGTTAGTCGTGACCACGCAGGATGCGCGAGATGCTTGCTGTGGAGTTAGAACAGTAGGACGCGGGGCAACATAAGGTGTGAGTACGTGCCTCAAGTGTTGCATCTATCTTGAGTTAGGCATGTCGACCCAATTAAGTTTGGGGAGCTTTTCGCTGGTCTAGGACTTGACTATGACGAATGAGCGTACCATCCTAGGCACCACACTAGTTGGGAGTTGTCCCCGCTCCACTGATGAGCCCACAAGAGGACAAAACTGGTGAGCATCTCGACTGATCAAGGCTTAACCTCAGGAATGCGGAAGTCATTGGGTGCCTCACGGGGAAATCCCTACGCCAAGACTCTGACCCTGTGACATATAGCTGAGTTGGGGGTTAAATATGAGTTGGGTACAAGCCACAGTGGCAGTGAAAAATTTAAACAAAGTGAGTTATAGAGAGCCACCTGTCATGGGGTCAGAGTTTTGGCGCAGGAATTTCTCTGTGCGGCACCAGGACTCCCGCATTCCCGAGGTTAAGACTTGATCAGTCTCGATGCTTACTGTTTCACCCTTCCATGGGCTCATCATGGGAGCGAGGACAGCTCCCGACCAGTATGGTGCCCAGGATGGTACGCTCATCCGTCATAGTCAAGTCCTAGACCAGCGACAAGCTCCTCAAACTTAATTGGGTCGGCATGCCTAACTCAAAATAGATGCAATACCTGAGGCACGTACTCACACCTTCTGCTGCCCCATGTCCCGAGGTTCTAACTCCACAACAAGCATCTTGCGCATCCACGTGGTAACGACTAACAGGTCGTGACATTCTCCCCCACTCAATTCATGCACATCCTCGTGCATGTGGGGAACTCTTGACCTTTCTTCGAAGATTAGCCCAAGATCCGTGCGCAACCACCCTGCATACTCATCTTCCTCATCTCCAATGGGGAGACCTACTTGTGAACACCCTCAGAAGCTTAGGGTGCTTGTCCATCGTTTGGACCCACCAGTGTGGGCGTGAGGGCTTGGTGAAGTATCATTGCGGCTTCCTGCCTACTCATCCTCGTCATCTTGAGGACCCATGTGCGAACACCCCCTAGGTGGTCAAAGAGTGTGAGCATTACTTGAGCTCATCCATGGCAGACTCGCCAATGTGGTTGAAGAGAGCTTGGCAAATTGCAGTGTGCACGTCTTGGCTCTGATACCAATTGTCATGGGGTCAGAGTCTTGGCACAGGGATTTCCCCGTGCGACACCTCGAGACTCCTGCATTCCCGAAGTTAAGCCTTGATCAGTCTCGATGCTCACTGGTTTCGCCCTTCTGTAGGCTTATTAGAGGAGTGGGGACAACTCCCAGCCAGTGTGGTGCCCAAGATGGTAATCTCATTCGTCATAGCCAAGTCCTAGACCAGCGATAAGCTGCCCAAACTTAATTTGGTCGGCATGCCTAACTCAAGATAGACGCAACACCTGAGGCACATACTCACACCTTCTGCTGCCCTGCGTCCCGCGATTCTAACTCCACAGCAAACATCTCGCGCATCCTGCGTGGTCACGACTAACGGGTCGTGACACATCGCTACGCTACCATCTGCATCAAAATATTCCCTTCTCACTCCTCTCATCTTATCATTCTCGATTAATTTATCCCTCAAATTAATAAACCTTAAACCAGAAAATCAAAAGAACTGAACCGGAAAATAAACCGCAGACAATATAAAAACAACAGAACTCCCAATTAGTTACTTCTCAATTCTCCCAGTCCCACAAACACACAAGAAAAGACTACCTTACAAAGATGGAAGACTTCACCTCAACGACGTCGTATCCACTCACCGACACCATGCCGACAGAGACTGATGCATCCCATATCTGTTAGGGGAGTGTGGAGATGTAGTTGATAAGTGAAGGCACCACCTCTTCCAATAACCAAGGTTTTGGTAGGAGTGGCCGACCCATATGTGCATGGGTGCTCGACCAACCACTGGGCCTTGGCCACAGCTGGCCCATTCGTGGGTGTCAGTTGGACCTTGGTTGCTAGAGGTGGGTCGTGCCTTTCGCTTATCAACAATTGGTATCAGAGCCTTCCTTCCTCGGACTGTGGGTGCGGCTTGCCTAAGCCTTTGGGTTGGGCTCGTGGAGTGGCAGGCCACAGGCAGGATAAGTAAGCTCAGGGAGCGGCGATGTGAGGATCAAGCGAAAGGCATGACCCACCTCCAGGTAACCAAGGTCCAACTGACACCCACGAATAAGCCAGCTGTGGCCAAGGCCCAGTGGTTGATCGAGCACCTATGCACACATGAGCCGACCACTCCCACCAAAACCTTGGTTATTGGAAGAGGTGGTGCCCTCACTTATCAACTACATCTTTTCACTCCCCTCAACCGATGTGGGATGCATCAATATTGTTGATAAGCGAAAAGCACGACCCACCTCCAAGCAACCAAGGTCCAACTGACACCCACGAATGGGCCAGCTGTAGCTAATGCCCAGTGGTTGGTCGAACACCCATACGCACATGGGCCGACCACTCCTATCAAAACCTTGGTTATTGGAAGAGGCGTTGCCCTCACTTATCAACTACATCTTCACACTCCCCTCAACCGATGTGGGATGTATCAATACCCTCCCCTACAAGGCCAACGCCCACGTTGGTCGAGCACCACGACACAGGCCTCACATCGCCGCTCCCTGGGCTTATTTATCATGCCCGTCGTCGGCCACTCCGCGAACCCAGCCCGAAGGCTTAGGCAAGCCGCACCCATAGTCCGAGAAAAAAAAGCTTTGATACCAATTGTTGATAAATGAAAAGCACAACCCACCTCTAGACAATTAAAGTCCAATTGACACCTACGAATGGACTAACTGTGGTCAAAACCTAATAGTTAGTCGAGCATCTATGCACACATGAGTCGATCACTTCCACCAAAACCTTGGTTCTTGAAAGTGGTATTGCCTCACTTATCAACTATATCTTCACAGCTCTCAGTGGATGCATCAGAGACCAATCCCATCGACTACGTAATGGAGAAGGCTTCCGGTCCCCACTTCTCTGGTCTCCGCCTCGACGGCCTTCTCTCTTCACCTCCTCCTTCTTCCACCTCATCTCCAGCTCACCGCTCCGCCTCCGCCGCAGCTTTCGCGCACTCTCCCAAACAGCCATTCGTTATCGGTGACCCCTCTTTATAAATTGATTATGATTGCATGATTTCCTCTAGGGTTTGCTGCTCTATTTTGCTCTTGTTTTGGTATTCTTATAATGATAGGAGTGTCTGGAGGTACGGCTTCGGGTAAAACAACTGTGTGTGATATGATAATTCAGCAATTGCATGATCACAGGGTTGTGCTTGTTAATCAGGTTTGCTGTTACGGCATAATTTCGTTGCGTTTTGATGTTTGTGCTTGTCATTGTTAGATATCATATGAGATTTGTTATGCAGGACTCTTTCTATCGAGGTCTGACGCCGGAAGAATCAGAGCGTGTTCACGAGTATAATGAACGTGTTGGGTTTTTGGGATGTGAGTAGTATTTTGTTTATTGATTTGTGTTTCTTGTAGAGGCTTTTGATACTGAGCAGCTTTTGGATTGTATTGAAACGCTTAGAAATGGGCAACCTTATCAAGTCCCCATTTATGATTTCAAAACTCATCGTCGCTGCTCAGATAGCTTTAGACAGGTAGTAATTCAAATCGACATTCTGTTGGTTTTCTGAATCAGTTGCACTTATCCGATTTGAAAAAAATACTTAATATAGTTTCTTTTATTGTTTTCCTTATCTCTTCCTTTAAATTTTATGCAATGGAGTATTATGGGGGCTTTTATCCACATCCGAACATATCTCGTAAAAATAGCATGTAATGTGGTGTTTTCCAGTATTACATGGAGAATATAGAATCATGAAGCTGTAGTTATCAGTTAGTAGTAGAGCTGTTATAATTTATTTCTTTTTCTAATTCTTCTCTGTTTGCTTTTTTCCTCCATGAAATCTTTTTGATCTGTGAATTGTTTGCTAATATTAACTGAAATTCCAGGTAAATGCTTCTGATGTTATTATATTGGAGGGAATTCTGGTTTTCCATGACCAGCGCGTCTGCAACCTGATGAATATGAATATATTTGTCGACACAGATTCTATTCCTTTTTTTACATAATTTCTTTTTAAATCTCTTGGCCCGCCAAAACCATAATTGCCCATACATTTGCAAGTGTTGATAGTGCCAACTAGGAAGTGCTGAACCAATTTAAACCTCTTGTTTGTTGATCAAAAGCAAAAAGACATGTGGCTGATGAGAAAAGGCCTTAGAGGCTTGTTCACCTTTTGATCTTCTTATCGTCTATTATGAAATCCTTGAGGATCATCGTTGACCGTCAGATAAGACAAGAAATGACTAATAGTTACATGTCGTTGCATTGTATCTTTAATACTGTTTTTTCCTCACTCTTGTTATTGTTGCTGATTAATTACTTCTAGATGCTGATGTGAGGCTTGCTTGTCGAATAAGGCGTGATACTGTTGAGAGGGGTAGGGATATAAACTCTGTGCTCGAGCAGGTGAGGCCTATCGTTATTTTTTTTCTGCAATTGGAAACATATCTTGATATGCTCATTTTGGGCAACCATCCTGGCATTGCATATTTAACAAAGGATATCGTTCTTTATCAAAATTGAACCAGAAATATTTTATTATTTTGGCGGTGCGGTGCGGTGCACTGTAGTGATAGATTCTCATTTACTGAAACTTTAATGTTCTACATGATTTGTCCTGGTAGCATGCGTGGCACTCAAGTTCTCTTTGAAGTTTGTGTATTTTTAATTTTCCGCCCATGTGTGTGGACTAGTCCATTACATATATACAAACACAACTTGTTCAATAAATCCATCTCTTATCTTATTTGAACCATTAAACACTCAAGGGTGTCTTCTGAATAACATAATGCTGCTGTGTCTCTATCATGGTGGAAGAAAGCTTGCCAGTTTAGATGTATCCACAATTTGTAACAATGGGTTCTTCGCCGATATTTAAATCATTTTGCTGTGTCACTTAGGATATGACCAACTAGTTGTTGGCTAACATCAAAAAGAAAAAGAAAAAGTAGGATAACGCATTGGTTTAACTGAAGTTAAGCGAGAAAAAAGTACCATCTTCATGTTCCAGTTGTGCCTGCCAAGAACAGTTGATGGGTATTGCTTTTGAGATATATTTTTTTAAATATTTATATGTCTTCTGTTCAAGACATTTTAGACTAAAATTATGGTGTTTGATTTTGTAGTATGCTAAATTTGTGAAGCCTGCATTTGATGATTTCGTTCTACCATCAAAGAAGTATGCAGACGTGATCATACCTCGAGGGGGTGATAATCATGTTTCTATAGATTTGATAGTGCAACATATCCACACTAAGCTTGGTCAACATGATCTTTGCAAAATATATCCAAATGTGAATGTCATGCAGTCAACGTTCCAGGTACTTGTGTTTTCCTTTCTGAAGCTTTGCTGCTTGGTTTGCAATTAGACCTCTTTCAGCTTGTAATTTTCATTAGGGCTGCACACGGTTCGGTTTGGGTCAGTTTTTGGTTCGACCGCCAACCGAACCAATCCGGGTGGTTTTTCCTTTTCTGAAAATAAAATTAACCATTCACTGCTTTCCAACCGACCAAACCGATTGGGTGGATTATCGGTTTGGTTTGGTCGGTTAGTGGATTGTATTGTAATCATTTTCTGGGTACTGCTTCCTCCACAAACCTGTCTTTTTTTCACTTTCTTCTTCCCATCATCCCCCACCCATCATTGTACATAAAAGAAATGCGCACAATCCTCTTCACAACAATCTCACCACCACAAATAAAATAGAAAAAAAGCAATCTTTTGTTCCTTTAACAAAAATAGATGGTTTCAAAAAAAAATAGATAAATAATTTATAATTCCTATCACTTACAATACAACACCCATTATTTTACATATTCTACTACAAACCCATTATCATTTTTTTTACTTTCATAAGAACTTCAAATGCTCATATAAATTAAAGATGAGAAGGAGAATGATGACATCATGGAAAGGGAGTGAGAGTGTGGAAAAACAGGGTATGGCCTGAACCTAGTGATTTTCATGGATACTTACTATTTCTCTTGAAGATTGATGTAAAATAATAATGATTGTTGTGACCCCATTTCGATTGAGAGCATTTTGATTGAGAGAGGGAAGTCAAGAGGAGATGAGTTTGGCTTCAAAGAGTGAGGCGGCTATCTGTAGTGAAAATGAATTGTGGAGTTAGAGTTTCATGTTTTAAGAGAGGTTATATATATATATATAGGTAGTCTTATATGACATCATTTCAAATTTTCTAAGCAAATGGTTTTGGTTCGGTTGGAGTGGTTTTGAAATTTTCAAAACCACAACCGAACCGAATCTGGTGGATTTGCAAGAAAGTGATCCAAAATCACCCACTTTTAGTAGTTATCCAATAATTTTGGTGGTTTGGGTGGATTTTTGTGCAGCTTTAATTTTCATGGTATAGATTGCTTATTAGATGGCTTGTGTAACAGATCAGAGGCATGCATACATTGATTTGAGACAAGGATATATCCAAGCATGATTTTGTGTTTTATTCGGATCGACTTATTCGTCTGGTAATTTTCTTTTTCTATGGGCAGCATTTATCATAAGATATTTTGCACTCCTTTAGAAATGCAGGGTGATGGTTTCTATTTATTTTCTCTCTCAGGTCGTGGAGCATGGTCTTGGTTATTTGCCATTCGCAGAGATGCAAGTGGTTACTCCAACAGGTCTGTTTGTGGATCATGAATAGTGAAGCTTGTATTCATGTCTCTATTTTTTATGTAGAAATCTGTTTCCACTAATGTTACAAGGTTCTTGCTTCTTTTTTTTTTTATTTCAGTAATATCAGTCGTCAATAACATATGCTATGTACTTATATTAAGCATACGCCTATATATATCACAAAAACACAGAGGTTTATATTGGAAAATGGTTTATCATGTAACACTTTTTTGTTCTGGAAAAATACGTGTTGAAATATTGAGGGCTTCCCTTTTCATGTTTCCATTTTCTACTGATGTGGAGACACAAGGAGAAAAAAGATTGGAAAAGGAGGGATGAGTTGACTTGGCATGAGGGAACTATATTTATGCTGTTTCATTTCTATAGTTTGTTATATAATATATTAACTTTATGTCATTTTACCTGTTTTTAGCATCAATCATTTCTAAGCTGCAATCTTTTTTAATTAATGAAAAGGTTGTCTGACTTTCAGCCTGGCAATTTTGATTCTTTTTTTTACTCTAATCCAGGTTCGGTTTACATGGGGGTTGACTTTTGCAAGAAATTATGTGGGGTTTCCATTGTCCGAAGGTGAGCTTTGATGCAGGTATTGACTTCTGCAGTTTTGGTCACTAGTGCTTTCTGGCCATCTGATGGGTGACATGGTACCAGTTTATGCCATGAAACCGTTATCAGTTTCAACTGCAAAACTTTGGCACACAGTTCCTGGTCCTGATCATTCTGAAATTAGATGCTGGATTCTCCATACTAACATTTTGTTTTTTTGTCCTTTACAGTGGAGAAAGCATGGAAAATGCATTACGTGCATGTTGTAAAGGAATTAAAATTGGAAAAATCCTTATTCATCGTGATGGAGATAATGGAAAACAGGTAAAATAATCTTCCTCTTTTTTTTTTTTGGTTGAAAAAGAACATTTCAATTAAAGCTTCAACTTCGGTGACAATGAAATTTTTAACACAAATTTGCAGCTTATATATGAGAAGCTCCCCAAAGATATTTCAGAACGGCATGTCCTGCTTCTAGATCCTGTACTGGCCACAGGTAATTAGTCACAATAAATTATTTACCATGATTAATTGGTTTATCAGGTATTTATTATTTTTCTTTATCTGCTAAAATCTTGAGATACAAGAGGTACTTGGTAAGACCAATTTGGTGCGTAAAAGGATGAAGGATCTAAAACATTTTAAGAAAAAAATGGTGTCATAAATTTGAAAATGTGATTTAAAAAGCACTGCTGTTTGCTTTGGTGGTTCTTCAGCATACCCTGTAAATGTGATTGGGGCAATTTTTTTCCCCTAGACTAGGATTTTTTACCTTTTCCTTTCAGTCTATTTATTGGAAGATCTCAAAATACAACCTTAGAATTCCATGAAGTGTAACGAGTAGCACTTGTTAATCTTTTTTTTTTTCTGGTGCTTACCGTTTCTGTTTATCTGTAGAATTTATCCAACTAGTGCTGTTTTTCCATTTTTTTATCTCTTTATTTGGACTATGTTTTGTTAGCCTTCTTTCTTTGAATTACATTTTCTACTTGAATGTTCTTTCTTTTTTCTTCAAACCTAGTTAGTGCCTCTTTCGCATTATACATCATTAAAGGATTCTGATTTCTGTCAAAGTTTTTATCCAGGTTCTGCATAGTCACAATAAGAGTTGCCATCCTTGCTGCATAGAGTGCTTTGTCACGCATTTGCTGTTTGATATTTGCTAGTTCGAAACCTTCTTGGCAATAGATTTGGAAGTCCGATCACAATGAATTGCGCTAGCATTCATAGCTGTAGTATCTTAATGTTTTGCTTCATATTAGAAATAGAGCATTCTTTCTTTTCAATTGAACTTATTTTTTGTTATTTGGGATGGAAATCACCATTTATATTGACGATTTATTGTAGGTAACTCTGCCAACCAAGCAATAGAACTACTCATCCAGAAAGGAGTTCCAGAAGCCCACATTATATTCTTAAACCTAATATCCGTGAGTTATCCATGAAGTTAGCTCATTCATCGTACTTTGGTTCGGGTTCTGTCATTTCTCATAACCAATTTTGTGGAATTTCAGGCTCCTAAAGGTATCCATTGCGTGTGCAAAAGGTTCCCGTCCTTGAAAATAGTAACTTCTGAGATTGATGTTGCATTGAATGAAGAATTCCGCGTCATACCAGGCATGGGTGAGTTTGGGGACAGATACTTCGGCACTGATGACTAATCGGCAAAAAGAAAAAGA
>CAODLS010688621.1:0-17114 GCA_948243855.1 Flueggea neowawraea
GATTTTCTATCTCCCTTCCTCTCTCTCATTTACTTTATGTTGCATTTGCTTTACATTGTTTGTGAATTAGTTATTTATTGCTTCCACATTTTTAACTTTGATTTGAAAAGAACTTTGTCATTTCTTTTAGTTTGCAAAAGATTTTCAACAAAATTTTTAACTTGATATAACTCCAATTCACCCCATCTTGGATTGTCATTCCATTCTTCTTATTGGGTTTACACTTCGAAGATGCATGGGCATAGACCCTGACATCACAGCCTATTCTGACATCGCCGACCACGCGTTCGGACAAAAAGGGAGAATCATAGCTTCTCTGTTCACCTGTTTGGAACTATACTTTGTTGCCACAGGACTACTGATATTGGAAGGTGACAATTTACATAAATTGTCACTAAATTTTGCACTGAAGTTTCGAAGCCACACATTAGAGGGGAGACATTCTTTTGTTATACTCGTTGGTATCATAATCTTGCCTTCAATATGTTTGATTGATATGGGAGCTATGTCTTAGATATCTGCTGGTGGTGTTCTTTGTTCTCCAGTTATTCTTGTTTGTGAGTTTTTTGTTGGTATGACTCATGTAATTGGGTTCCATGATAAGGGAAGACTCATAAATTTTCCTGGAATGCCTACTGCTCTTAGTTTGTACACTTTCTGCTATGGAGCTCATGCTGTTTTCCCTACAATATGGAGTTCAATGAGAAGGAAAAATGAGTTCCACAAGGTGAGTTACCTTTTCGTAAATTTAAACTCTTTCCATTGGAAATCGAAACTTTGATTTCTTAGTAACATTCGACAATTTGGCGAATAGTGAAATTTTAACTGAATTCTCTTTCCTTGTCGTATATTGTAAAAAACGTTATGGTTGTAACTTGTAAATTATGCTAGGTGAAAACAGAGGCCATTTTTGAATTTTTCTGTTGTTGTACTGTTTACCAAAGAGCTACTTTTAGATTAATAGAGCTAATTTGTCTTTATGTCTTCCAATGTAGGTCTTGCTTATAAGTTTTTTCGTATGTACCATAACTTATGTGTCCATGGAAATATTAGGATACCTTACATATGGCCAGAATGTGCACATTAAATCTGCCAGTGCAAAAGGTTAGTTCAAAGATAGCAATATACACCATATTGGCAGGGCCTATTGCGAAATATTCATTAACAATAACACCAATCGCGCGAATGCAATTGAAAACCGGTTGCCAGGGAATTATCAGGACAATAAAACAATTGGTATTATGCTAATCAGCACTGTCGTGTTGGCCCTGGTATTTCCACTATTTCAGTATGTGATAGCTCTCAGCGGAGCATTTCTCATTGTCTTTGTATCGTTCTTGTTCCCGTGCCTCTGCTACTTGAAGATGTTTGGAGTTTATCGCTACTAGGGGATTGAGCTCGCGGACATTGTGTCAATAATGGCAATGGCAGCTTTTTTTGGTGTAGTAGGTACTTATTCATCAATAGCAGATACTGTAAAGCAAGCATAGTAGTGTTTTTGCATTTTATTTTCGCATTGCAGTAGAGACACCCGAGAGAGCCAAAGAGGATGAAGACAAAGAGTGCTTTTGGAGGCCATCAGGGTTGGAGTCAGGGAGCCCATATAGATCAGAGACATCAACATTTTACTGGGATTCGAGTGCTCAGAGTTATAGTATGGTTCAGCTAGCTGGACGCGCCATTGGTCAAAGCACCAATTAAAGTGTAAGGGGTACAAGTAGAGGTTTACTGCCTCAATGCGGTACGTGTGGAAGAGGCATCCAGGTACATGTAACAAAGCAATATGGAATTGCTTCTAATGTAGTTAGTAGGGGCACAAGATAGTGGATTGTTCCCGTAGGTTGGGTACAAGACCCCAGACTAGACAGACCAGGGGTGAGGTTCATGCAGAGCTAGTGTGGGTACAAGGAGAGGCACAACAAGATTGGGGGGTTGTGGCCAGGGAACTCAAGAAAGTGGTCATGGTTGGACTGGTCAGGGTGGTACGAATGGAGGAGGTTAGACACAAGTATATCATCTGACTCGTCAGGAGGCACAATCCTTCAATGCTGCGGTGACTGGTACGTTATCTATCTCTGGATCTTCTGCATATATGTTATTTGAATCTGGTGCATCACATTCATTTATTACTCCATATTTTATAGAGCATGTTGGGTTAGTGGTGCAACCATTAGATAGATTGTTAGAGGTTTCGTCACATTTGGGTAGCACAATTATAGTTGATTTTGATGTTCGGGGTTGTGTGATTGCCTTAAATGGGCACGAGTTTCCTGATGATCTTACAATATTAGGTATGAGTGGAGTTCGATGTGATACTTGCTATTGATTGGCTTTCAACTTGGCACGCTACCGTAGATTCTTTTGCACTGTCAAGTACTTTCAGTTCCTTATTATTTTTCAACATAATTTCACTAACATCCTGCAAATCATCACCATATAATTCCAAAACGTTTTCTATCTATGGGTTAGCACAATTAACAGCAAAAATAGAGGAAACATCATTAGGATGCTTCATTGCTTCGTTGATATAGAATTTGATCTTAGCACCATCGAACTCCATGGAAAAAGTTCTTTCATGCACATCTATCATTGTTCAAGATGTTTTCAGAAAGGACCTTCCTAAAAGAAAAAAACTTGAATTGGGAGTGCTATCATCTTCCATGTCTAACATATAAAAATCTATAGGAGAAACTAAATCATTCACCTGCACCAAAACATCTTCTAAAACACCATCAGGAAAAACACTAAAACGATTAGCCAATGTTAATACAACACCATTCTTTTCCAATTGACTAACATTTAATGTGGAATAAATAGGTAAAGGAATTAAATTAATAGAAGCACCTAAATCACACATAGCCTTTTCAATTCCAACATCACCGATTTTACAAGGTATAGTAAACATACCTGTGTCCTTCTCTTTGATAGGCATCTTTTTCTGCAAGACTGTAGAAACTGTCTAACCCATATGAACTCATTCATTACCCTTCAAATTGTTCATTCCAGTAAAAAGCTCTTTTAGAAAGATGTAGTATCTTAGCACTGGCTTTATTGCTGTAAGTAGAGGTATATTGATCTCGACTTTCTTCAATGTTTCCAACACTTCTTGATCATCCAACAAATTATTTTTCTTTGACAATCTATGAGAAAAAAGGTGGATTTTCTGAAGCTGTTGTTTCTATTTCAGTCACTTCTACATGGTCATGCTAAAGTGATGATGTTTTTCCAGTCACCTGAATTTCTTTGCCACTTCTAATAGCAATGACACTATCATTCTGCCTTAGGTTTATCTTAGGTTAGGAGGGAAATTTTTCTTTATTTTCTAGCTTGTTAATAGCCGTGGTTAACTTGCTAATTTGATCTTTCAGCTCAAAACTACTTACCTAGGTTTTAGCCTGAAACTGTTGTGTGGATATAGCCAAAGGTTTCACAATTTCCTCTAACCCTTATGAGTTGTTAGTTTGTGGCATTTGTTGTTGATGAATATTTTGAGGAATTGTTATTATGAGAATTATTTCCAAACCTCTAATTTGGATGATCCTTGCAGCCTGAATTGTATGTATTTAAATGAGGACTATAACTTCTTTATGGCTGACCACCATAATTATTCACAACATTGATTTGAGCCCAAAGATCCTCATTATACAAAGATGGACATGAATCTGAAGGATGGTTTTGAACACTACAAATTTCACAAATAGGGATTTTCTAGACTTGTCGGCTATGATTATTGGCCATTTGATTCACTACAGACATAGTTTTATGCAGCAAAGTCTTAATGTCATCAAGTCTGGTATCAAGGTTTCTGGTGGTTCTTCGTTAACATGTTGAGAAGCATTATCAACCCATGTACTGAATTGTTGTGGGTTTCTTGCCATAACGAAATTAACTCATAAGCTTCTCGCGGCGTCTTACTAAAAATTTCCCCACCATAAGCAACATCTAGCATCCTCCTTTCCAATGGAAGAAGGCCATCATAAAAATATTGAATCAAAGTTTCCCAAAAATACCATATTGAGGACAACTTGCACACAATCTATTGAGTCTCTCCCAGTACTCATACAAAGTTTCAATATCTTTCTATTTGATACTAAAAATCTCTCTTCTTTATAGATCTAGAGGCGCGAAAGAACCATTCCAAAAACAACCTAACCATATTAGCCCATGTATCAATCGATCCAAAAGGAAAATATAAGAACCACTCTTTTGCCCTGTCAACCAATGAGAAAGGAAATGATCTCAGTTTGATTTGTTCTTTTGGAATGCCATGAGGAATAAAACTTCAGCAAACAATATGGAATTCCTTAAGATGCTTGTTAGGATCCTTATTCTCCATGACATGAATCTTTGGTAAAAGTTGGATCATGTCAGATTTCAACTCAAAAGGAGCACCCAAAGGTTGGTACTAAATGCACAAAGGTTGCTGAGCAATGGAGTTTGTTTAGGTGGAGCCATAGGTAGAATAACAAGTCTAGTGTTGTTGTTCTCAACCATTTTGATTTCAGTGTAAAAATCAAGATCAACAACATTTTTAGTTGGCTAAATCACTAAAGACACATAACTAGAAGACTATCTACAGACAAAGAATAACGTTTGCAAAACAGACAAAAGATTAGTAGAAAAAGCAAATAAACAAAATTTGAAACACTGGTCTCCAGCAATGCACCAAATTTAATGAGGTGTCAATAGATCAAAATAATATTAACCTGCTCAGAAACAATAAATGAGTAAAGCAATGAGCATGGTTGATCCACAGAGAATGGGAAAGTTTTTACTTGCCGAAAAACAAAACAAAATAAAATAAAACTAATGAAAATAAAATTTAAGGTGAGAATGAAAAGCAGCTGAGAATGAAAATAAATAAAGTCAGAATTGCAATGACAAAAATAATAAATTGCAGCAGATTAAAAATAACAGATATTCAATAATGATAAAGCATAGCCAAGGTATTTCTAAGTTCAATCCTTTCAGTTGATTACAGACGGTAAAGATGAAAATCAAACTTTCAAATAGATAGAGTTATAGTTAATGGTGACGCACCCGATTAACCAATCTCTTTTTACATGTTAGATAGCCCCGAGACGCCCTGCAAAATTTAATTTATGGTAGCAGTAAGAACGAAAGAGAAACCTATCATAGTCAGTGAAACTGAAAACGCCGTAATTCATTTAAACCAGATTATTTAGTTCCATAACATTGAACAATGTCCAATCATATAAATTCAAGTTATTTTTTACCTATATTAGGAATAATGTGACGTACTATCAATCCTAAATAACGGTACATTGGTCATCCAATCACATAACATGCCACACCATGCAATTAACATAAACAATAATAAAGGAACTAAGACACAAAAACTAAATAAATACTGAAAATATTTGATAACAATTAAAATTAAAGTCTCACAACATATTAGGATTGAACTTTGAAAATACCTCAACTAGAAAGAGGTTTAGTTATACATGCTAGGAGAAAGAAAGATCAAAAATTGAGAGAATGGTGGCTACCCTAAAATGTGCGAGAATGGTGATGGCAAAGGAAAGAGATCGCCAATCCAAAATAAGAAGTATATATATGGTCTATCTCTTAAAACCTAATCCTAGTGTAATTAACCTTCCTAAAAAATTAATAGTAATCCTGAAATTTTGGTCCAACATAAAAACTGAGTTATCAGCCTTCAAACACATCCATGACGCTCTAAAAACGTGGCCCAAAAGTCCAACACGTGGCCCAATAAGCAGTGGTCAACCAGGTCAATGCGGCTATTACAATGTGGTCACGTAGAAATGCAGTTTTCTCCTAAAATTCACAGAAACAGCTCAAATTCTTTATGTTTCACCAATATTCCACCTAAATACTAAAGAAGCACCAATACAAAAAAAAGACACGAATAATAACAATTAACAATGCAAAACTAACATGAAATGTAGCGTAAATCATGCATAAAATGCAAATTATCAAATATCCTCACACTTAAACAATGATTGTCCTCAAGCATGCAATAACTTAAAACAATTAAGAACCTTAAATCTCAATCAGCCTTATTACCCCTACATAATGCTAAACCCAAATAGATATTTATCGAATATTCAAGAGAAAGCACAACTATTGCCAAGATAGCAGACAATCTTAACAAGATATTCTCGACACTAGTAATGCCCCCAAAAAGAATAGCCAAATTCACTTTTTCACTGGATTACACTCTATCTCTCAAAGTGTTTATGTGAATAATTTACGCTCAAATCAATTCATAATAATATTTCCAAAATTTTGTTGGATCATAGGTGATCAACATTAAGTTGTTTTTATGTTTTGATGATGTACAAAAGGTTTTGATGATGAGCAAAATGTTTGACTTAAAGTTAAACGCATTGCAAAGCTTAGACTTGCGACACAAATCTCTGCAAAGTGAACATCGTACGTTCCAGAGAAGATGAAATTAGTTATTTGGAAATTACATTATCAACGTACGTTGACAAAGTGACGACGTACGTTATGGCTAACAATGTACGTAGAGACATTTACAAAGTGCATAGACGTGGCACAAAAACAAAATAGAGGCTACTAGATCATTTCAGAACAAGAACAATGTATGTTATACATTCACAACGCACGCAGTAAATGTGAACAACGTATGTAGAGAAAAGAGCAACGTACGTTAACTGGGAAACTGACATGATCAACGTATGTCACAAGATGCGCAACGTACGTTAAATAGAAATCAGTATGATCAATGTATGTAAGACATTTTGCAACATATGTTGTTAAGGATCCAAAAAGCTACAACTGCATTAAATGAACTCCAACGGCTAGTTTCTTCACGACAATGGTAATATGGCATGTGAATGATATGAATACATTAAGAAAAGCCCAAAAACGAGTTGAACAATATCAGAAATCATTGTGCCAAAACTCTAATCAAATTCAACCATCAAGAACACCAAATCAAGCTAAAGATCAAAGTTCAAGCATCAATCTCATATATTCAACTCTAGCATAGAGCTTCAATCTTTGTAAACACTTTACAAACACTTTGAGAGTGTGAGAAATATTTTTTGTAAGCCTATAGAAAATAACATTGCAGAGGTTTGTTGTTAACCTAAGAAAAGCAACATTGTGTAGGCCTCGGAGGTGTTGAGCCGGAATCAACCTCGTTGTATTGGCTTTTTTTGGATTGAGCTGAAATCAATCTTCGATATAGTAGAAATCCTAAGTGGTAAGACTTAGGTAGTGGACATAGAAAGGTTGGCCGAACCACTCTAAATTCGTGGTGTTGATTTCTCTTTTTCATTTCAAGCTGCTTTCACTATCCAAATTATAGACTGGAAATTCTCCAACAAATTTTGCATAAAGTCATATTGTAACCACTTAGAAAATTCAAACGAAAACACCGATCAGAAAGAACTTTACAAAGGCTTGTAACAAGGCTAAAAATAAGGGTTCAATAAGTTGAGAGAGAACAATATACTCAAGTGATGCATGCCAAAATATAAATGTATACCAAGTTAATGCAAACTAAAAGAAAATACATATCTTTCCTTCCTTTAAAACAAAGATGCCCATAACATTTCACCACTAATTGTGTTGCTTTCCTTCATTATTTTTCATTGCATTTTTTTATTTTCCTTTCTTCTTCCCTTTTTTTTCTTTTTTTTTATAAAGCAAGCAACGTTTCTTTCCAACAATACATCACAACTGGGCAGCTATGCTTGTTGATACTTTTAAGCACAAAAATCATACATAAGGCATGTTTTGTATCAAAATAAATTGAAGCATTAACACGTAAAAATTAACTTGGCAATATATCACTAATAAAAATCCCTTAACTTACAGTTCAAATGTTGAAGTTTTTAAACAAAATAGGAATGTGTTAAAATGGGTTTAAAACAAAGAAAAAGTCTAAGGCTCCAGGTGGGTAAGCAATGGATAAATATAAAAGGTGGATACTTAAGGAAGAGGATAACACAAATGATTAACAAACAATGCCTTTCATCATTTCGATGTCTCAATCAAAATGGTGTGATATTTGAAATGCACTCCATAAAAAATCCTAGCAGGGTCCTCTTATGAATTATTAATCACACAACAAGAAAATAAAGTGTTTGTGTCTCAAAATCTCACAAGGTTATGTGTTAATTTAAACTGATCATTTTTAGCTCTTTTATTAGGGGCTGTTTAATCCTGGATTTAAGATGCATAGAAATCCAAGTTTTTGTATAAATGGGTATATTAGGATTTTTGAACATTAAGATGCCTAAAATTCCAAATTATCGAATATTTAAGGACAATTCACACATAAAAACAAAGCAAAGAGATAGTTCATGCAATATGAACATGCAACAAAACGAAAACATGATTATGACATGTTCATGCAAACATGCATTAAAGTACTAAAAACTCATGCAGAAAAGACAAAATATGTCATGCAACACGTAACAAACAAGCAGAAAGAGTCACAAAAATCACAGAAAAATGAAAAAAATAATAAAAATCACAAACACAAATCACAATTACAATCATAAAAACAAACAAATAAAACACAAAACACTAATCCTCCTCCCCACACTTAAAATTCACATTATCCTCAATATGGAAAAGTCAATATAAATAATAAAAATTGAAGAAAGAGTTAAAAGAAAGCTTCTCTAGTTAGGTGATTCTGGTGACTAGTCATCTGGTCGCAGAGAGCGTTTACTGAATTGATCAAATTCACAGATCCGACTACGGATTGCAGTAAGTTCTCCATTCACTCT
Organism: Flueggea neowawraea; assembly: GCA_948243855.1. NCBI lineage: Eukaryota > Viridiplantae > Streptophyta > Magnoliopsida > Malpighiales > Phyllanthaceae > Flueggea > Flueggea neowawraea. The sequence goes on from CAODLS010688621.1 coordinate 8,757, forward strand.
TTTCTAGCTTCCATGCAATAAAGGTGTTTATCCAGTGATATTCACTGCATTGGTGGAAGAGATTCATCATAGGCTCAAACAGGTGTCAAGAACATATATTAATCAGCTCTAGTTTGCCTAATAATCTGCATCCTTCCAAAAGCATGAAAATCCAATATCTCAACAGAAGCGGTCTCACTCATGATCGGGTTATCATCAGGTAAATGAGCAAGAGTGCAAGGAAGATGAGTTATTAAAGGGCCTAGAATCAAATATTTCTTTCTACTAGCCAATCGACCCACAATAAACTAAAGTTGAGTCAGAAGAAAGTAACCTATGTTAACTCTAACTCAGTTCTTCGCACACCATATAAAGAACAGTTCAATTCAAAACGACGTGCAAAGTTAAAAGCTAAAAATCTTTGAAACACTTTATGCACAAGATCCCACAGAGCATTAACCTTAAAGACCCATAGGTCATAAGGGTTAGAGTCTGCAGAAATATGAGCATAGTACCCTTTTGCATTAAAATCAATAAGGAATTCACAATAAGTAGATAAATATTCACTAGAATGAACCCGTGCTTCAGTCACCATGTTAAGAGCATAATTAAATCCAGTTACACTCAATGCGTAGTGTTTACCTGCCAAACAAAACTGAACTATATCAGGAGTGGTAACATCAGAATCTATACCAATTAGAAATCTAAAAGACGTATAGAATTCACACACAAGTTCATGATAATTTGGAAGATCAACAATAAGAAATAAGTGCAAGTTGACATGATGTACCTGTGTAACAAACCTTTCAGCAATATTAAAGTATTGCAAAAAATTGACATCAATAGCTCTGATAGGGCAAATAGGCATGTTACGTACCTAAGCTAATCTAGCCAAATCAGTTTGATCTGTGAATCCCAATGTATGCTAGTCAAAATTATTTTAATGAACCCAGGAACTAAGCTTCCTGCTGCTTTTTCGTTGCCTCGACTTTAGAATTTCAGGTTGAGGAATATCGAAATCAGAAGCAGTGGGTGAATGTGGACGGGTCTACCTATAAAAACCACATCAAGAGTCTACTGGTGTTGGTGAGGGAGGTAGATTCCAAATGCGAGAAGAATGGTGAGCATGAGTAGTGGCAGCTTGTGAAGGTTGGTTGGATGGTGAATGGCAACGACGTATTTCAGTGGGTGGGATGGAATGAGCAGCAATAACTTAGAGCAACAACTTTGGTGGTAAACCATGACCAAGGAATCAAGCTTCTAATTTCTTAGTGGGAATTATAGAGGATGATGCTGATTGAAGAAATTAGGGCTTAATGATGGTGGAGTGGTTGAACATCGTGTTTGAAGAGGAAAAAGAAAGAAGAAACCAAATTATGATGAAGTGGTCCTAAAATTTGGATATGTAGGTATAAAAATGATGGTATGCATTTTATGAACATTTGCATTAGCATTTAATATTGTTTTGCAGGCATTATCATTCATATTTCTGTGTTTTTATGTTACTTTGTATTTAATTGTGTCCAATGGTTGATTTGGACAAAAGCGGTTGCATTTGGAGCTGATTTACGCAACCACTGGATTTTGATACAAGGCCTTGACGAGATGGGAGACGCAAGTTTGGATGAGAAACGAGCTTGAAACACTAGCATCAATTAAAAGTTACTATCATATAAACATTATCGGAAGAAGAAGAAACGTGGCTGCCTTGGAGAGAATGTCTTGTGTCTTTTAGGAGGTTAATTTTGGAATCTTTGGAACAAAATAATTGACTAAGTTAGAATTTACTATCATATAAAAGCAATAGAGCCGCAGAAAACAACTGCTTCTGCAAATTTTGGATTTTATAACAAACTTTTGTTCTTGCGTTCATCTTTACATTATGAGAAACTAATTTCTCTTCTATTCAAGGTACAATCAAAGTCAATCTTGAATTAATCATGAGGTTTTGTTTTCAATTGTTCTTTACTGTTTATGCATTTGTTCTATTCCTATTCTTGAATGATTAATTATTATTCTATTGATTGGATTGATGATCTTCATATTGATTTAGTTAATCGAATAATAACAACCAGTTAGATTCAAAGATTCATGATTGTGTGTCTAACATAAATGGTAAGTAAATGTTACTGTTATGATAACGGGTTTCGACTGTCATTAGCAAAATAGGATAATGTTGCTTAAATAAACTGTGGCTTCTGAGTTTGTTAGCTTGGGCAAGGTCTTTATAATTCTTAATGCAACCGGTAAATTGTATTCTGCATAGCATCTTGGGAATTGTTTATTGGTTAGGGAAGTAGTTTGTCGGGCATCCCAAAACTACCAAAATAGTAAGTGAAGATTGGTTACTGAGTGTGTTACCTGTAGCTATAACATGCTTTTATGAATAGTATTAGTTTATCTTTCGTTATCTGTAATCGACTAATAAAGTGGGACGGAGATGTACCTTGGTTAGGCTTTCATGATATTGATTTCTTCTTTGAAAATTGTATTCTTGATTTACTTTAATTACTTTGTTTAATTGTTATGTTTGCTTGCTTTTCAACCAAATCACATTTTTGCTTTAACTGTTCTTTCTGCAATTAGATAGAATTTTTACCAGTATCTGTGGATTCGACCCTGCTTGTCGTTGTCTTCAAATATTGTTTATTTTAGGCTCAAGGTAGGAATTTAATTTACTAGTTTCAACACCCATCAAAAAATGTGTTAAAAGACCAAAATACCCATGTTTCCAGTTTTGTCCCTTCCATCTTGCAAAAAGGGCAGCGTTTCAAGTGGACTAGTATGTCTTTAGCAAAACGGTGTCGTCCCGTGTATGTAAGGCTTCCATTGTGTGCGTCGTTTCATCCAAATCGATGGCATTTTGTTATTTCTGGGCACCTTTGGCTTGGGCGTGAGACGTGCATGTCTCTTGTAGACGAGCATTTCCACTTCTGCATCTTCCCCACACTTATTTTCTTGCACCAAAACATTGGGATCTGCACTTAATCTGCTCTACAAAACAAATCCATCCTTGAAACAAAGTGTAATCGTATCCTCAAATATTGAGAACAATAATATGAAGGCAAATAAACTCTCAAATAAGAACCAATTGTTGGATCAATTAAACAACTAAAAATCAAACATTAGACAAACCAAATGAAAATAAAACAAATAAAACTAACCTTGGGTTGCCTCCCAAGAAGTGTTTTTTTAACGTCATCTTAGTTAGACAAACTGGAGTCTTTATCCTTTCTCGTCATTGAGCACATAAAGCTTTGCACCTGAATATTTCTTCTTTGGTGTCAATTCCTTGTGAATCATGGAAGAATCGGACTTTGAAACATACACCCAACGCTCCCTTTTTGCTTTCTTTTTCTTGGTCAAAATTTTTTTGAGAACCTAACAAATTTAGGCTCATGCTTGGCTGTATCAAGTAAAGAAATATTTACCTTTGGAGCTTTTGTGGTCATTTTCTTGCTTATGACATGGTCATGCCATAATACAGTTGCACTCTCAGGTACTTTTAGGTCCTTATTATTTTTCAACATCATTGTACTAACATCCTGCAAATGATCACCATATAATCCTAAAAATTTTTCTGTTAATGGGTTAGCACAATTAACAACAAAAATTGAGGAAAAATAATTAGGATGTTTTATTGGTTCGTTGATACTGAATTTGATCTTAGTACCATTGATCTCTGTGGACAAAGTCCATTCATACACGTCTATCATTGTTCGGGTTATTTTCAGAAAAGGCCTTTCTAAAAGCAATAACCTTGAGTTGGGAGTGCTATCATCGTCCATGTCTAACACATAAAAATCTATAGAAAAAGCTAAATCGTTCACCTACACCAAAACATCTTCTAGAACACCATCAGGAAAAACACTAGAACGGTCAGCCAATATTAATACAACACCATTCTTTTCCAAAGAACCAACATTTAATGTGGAATAAACAGATAAATACATTAAATTAATAGAAGTACCTAAATCACACATAGCCTTTTCAATTATAACATCACCTATTTTATAGGGTATAGTAAACATAACTGGGTCCTTCTCTTTGATGGGCATCTTTTTCTGCAAGACTGCATAAATTGTCTCACCAATATGAACTTGTTCATCACCCTTCAACTTGTTCATACCAATACAAAGCACTTTTAGAAACTTGCACTTTTATAAGCAGAAGTATGTTGATCTCGACTTTCTTCAATGTTTCCAACACTTCTTGATCATCCAATACCATTTTTTTGCAATCTATGTGGAAAAGGTGGCTTTTCTAGGTTCCCAATGATATGAACTTTTCTGGACCTTTTTGAAGCTGTTGTTTCTATTTAAGTCACTTATGCATGGTCATGCTGAAGTGATGACGTTTTTTCAATCTTCGTTATTTCTTTGCCACTTCTGAGAGCAATGACGCTATCATTCTGCCTCGGGTTTATCTTAGGTTAGGAGGGCAATTTTCCTTTATTTTCTAGCTTGTTAATAGAGGTGGTTAACTTGCTAATTTGATCTTTCAGCTAAAAAATACTTACCTAGGTTTTAGCCTGAAATTGCTGTGTGGATATAGCCAAATTTTTGCAATTTCCTCTATCCCTTATGAGTTATTAGATTGTGGAATTTGTTGTTAATGAATATTTTGAAGAGTTGAGTTATTATGAGAATTGTTTTCACACCTCCAATTTGGATGATCCTTCCAATTCGGATTGTATGTATTCGCATAAGGACTATAACTTCTTTATGGATAACAACCATAATTATTCACAACATTAACTTGAGCCCAAAGATCCTTATTATACAAAGATGGACATGAATCTGAAGGATGGCCTTGAACACTACAAATTTCACAAACAAAGATTTTCTGGACTTGCCGACTATGATTATTGGCCATTTGATTCACTACAGATATATTTTTATGCAGCAAAGTCATAATGTCATCAAGTCTAGCATCAAGGTTTTTGGTAGTTACCTTGTTAACACATTGATGAGCATTATCAACTCATGTATTGAATTGTTGCGAGTTTGCTACCATGACAAAAAATTAACTCACGAGCTTCTTGAGGCGTCTTACTAAAAATCGCCCCACCACAAGCAACATCTAGCATCCTCCTTTCCAATGGAAAAAGTGTTGGATCATAGGTGATTAACATTAAGTTCCTTTTATGGTTTGATGATGTAAAAAATATTTTGATGATGAGCAAACCGTTTGAATTGAAGTCAAACAAAACTCTGAAAGTGAACAATGTACGTTGCAGTGAATATGAAGTACATTATTTGGAAACTACATGATCAATGTACGTTGACAAAGCCACAACATACGTTATGGACAACAACGTAAGTAGAAGAAATGAACAAAGCATGTAGACATGGCACGGAAAGAAAACAAACACTACTGGATCATTCCAGATAAAAAACAACGTACGTTATACATGGACAATGCACGTTGTAAATGTGAACAACGTACATAGAGAAAATAGAAATGTACGTTGACTAGGAGGCTGACATGATCAACGTACGACACGAGTGGACAACGTAAGTAATCTGGATTTACAACATGATCTACGTACGTCTTGTGATGCCAACGTAAATTGTGAAGGATCTAGAAAGCTGCAATTGCGTTTAATGAACTCCAACGACTAGTTTCTTCAAGGCAACGGTCATATGGCATGGGAATTCTATAAATACATCAATATAAGGATGAAAACGTGTTGAACAACCTTAGAAATCATTGTACCAAATATCCAATCAATTTTAACCATCAAGAACACCAAATCAAGCTAAACAGTAAAGTTCAAGCATTAATCTTATTCATTTAACTCTAGCATAGAGCTTCATCTGTTGTAAATACTTTGTATACACTTTGAGAGTTTGAGAAAGATTTGTTGTGAGCCTATAGAAAACAACATTGTAGAGGTTTATTGTGAGCTTATAGAAAACAATATTGTAAAGGTTTGTTGTGAGCCTATAGAAAACAACAGTGTAGAGGCCTTGGAGGTGTTAAGCCGAAATCAACCTCGTGTATTGGCTTTGTTGAATTGAGCCGAAATCAATCTCTATTTTAGTGGAAATCCTAAGTGGTGAGACTTAGGCAGTGGACGTAGGCAAGGTTGGCCGAACCACTATAAATCCTTGTGTTGATTTCGCTCTTACTTTTCAAGTCACTTCTGTTCATACAAAAGCTCATACTGAAATTCTCCAATAGCATTTCCTCGTTTGCGAGCGCAATGAAGGTTCTACGCACGTTGAAGTGTGTAACACGCGTTGTATGTGTGTAACGTACATTCCACTATTTCGAAGAAGAATGATGATTTCATTAATACTAATAATGCCTATGTTGATGATTATTTTATTGATGTGGAGAAAAATCAAGAAGTTGCAGCTTTAGGAGAATTAGATAGATATTTTGAGAAGCATCCTCAAAAGTACATAATTGAGTTTGATCTCCTAAATTGGTGGAAGATAAATGAGGTTAGTGTTGACTTCAGTTTTGATCGATTTTGATGATGATGATTGCAAAACATCCATGAAAGAAGTGCTAAGTTGATGACTTGTTGATATACTCTCACAAAACACTTATGCCTATGCAAATCACGTTGATCATGTTGAAAATGGCATTAAGGAGCGTTACAATACGTAATTTGCGCGCAGATCATCCATGAAAGATGAGCAAAGCATCAGACATTCATTAACCCACGTTAAGGAGGATGCAACGCACGTTGTTAGAGTTGTTGAGTGTTACAAGGCGTGTTAAAGAGCAAAAGGTGCAACCTTTGATGAAGTGCTCAACACACGTTACACAAGGTGCAACGCACGTTGACGGGGTCAGATGAGAACAAAGCCAAGACGCTCCTAGGAATTTGAATTTGAATATTCTCTAACAATATGAGGTGGATTAAAGGTGCGATCTTGAGATGAAGTCGATAACGCACGTTGCAGAGGGTGCACGTCATGTTGTAGATTCACTGGGTGAAATGTGCATATTCTGGAACGAAGGCCAATTCACATTGAACAAACCACAAGTCACGTTGATATATGATCAATGCACGTTGAAGGATGTGCAATGCACATTGATGACTATCCATTCAAGGTTGTTGCTACTAGAGTTCTTGTAAGGCGCATTGAATTGCTATCAAGTCGCGCATAACTCAACGGTACAAAGTACAAAACACGTAGAGGGAGATACAATAAGGTGTAACGGTTTTCCTCCACGTGCAAGTGAGGAAGAATCTTTAGTGGATTGAACTCTCTAGTTGAGCTGGAGAGTGGACGTAGGTCAAGGAGGATTGAACCACTATAAATCGAATTTGTGCCCTTTTCCCTTACTCTCTCTTATTTACTGGCTTTGAATTGCATTTGATTTATACTATTCAGTGTGGATTAGATCTTTATCGCTTCTGCATTTACTCTTTGATTTCAGTTTGAAAGAAAACTTTGTTATTAGTTTTAGTTTGCAAAATATTTTCAACAAAGTTTTTAACTCGCTAGAAATCCAATTCACCCCCTATTGGATTGGCATTCTATTTCCCCTACTGGGACTTACAGTTAGGTTTCCCATTTTGGCTAAAGTTGCAAGTGATTTTTTGCTATTTAAGATTCAACTGTGGCTTCTGAGTTTGCCTTCAGCACTGGGGAAGAACTTTAGGTAAATTTAGGAGTTCTTTAACTCTTATTATAGTTGACATTCTTGTAGGGTTTCGATGTACATTATCAGAGGTTTAACACAGCGGAAGCAAACAATTTTTCATCGAAAACTAGCCAAGATACACTCACGAAAAATCACAATCAAAACATAATAACAAGGAACAAGATGTGTGCCGAATTTATACCTTTCCTTTGAGCTATGTGTGCCGAATTTTAAACACCAATAGAGCCCGTACCGAAACAAAGTTAAGGTACATTTCCCCTCGCCTTGATGCCAATGAAAATGACTGTGAATCGCTACTCCTCTCTACGTTCACACACACACAAAAAAACTATGTGGTTAAGGGGATATACTAGCAACAACAAAATCTGTCCAAACAAAATAGGGCATTCGGCTTTGGCTCCAAGCAAAGAGAATGGTATCTCTTTGTTTAAGCTATTACTAGAGGTTGTTATAGAGGCTTAGAAGGAAAGAAGAAAGGGTTTTTCTTCTATTTTTCTCCCTCAAATTTGGCTGGACCTAGAAGAGAAGAGAAGAGAAGAGAGTTGTGTGTTGGAAGAAGAGTTTCGGTTTTTTACTTTTTTTCTTCACAAATGTGGCTGCCAAAATTATTCATCATTAAAACCCTAAAGTCCTCATATATATTCAATGTTTTTAGGCACTTAAAACACCATAAAATCTGTTGAAATTAATCACAAAAAACCGGCCACATATCATGCAAATGTAGTGTCCTAGTTTGACCAAACTAGCTTA
>CAODLS010688682.1:0-16877 GCA_948243855.1 Flueggea neowawraea
CGTATCACACAAGCCTCAGAGATACAGATATTCTACCCAAACATTCATTTATCAAAACATTTATTTAATAAAATAAGATATACGAAAAATAGTATGAATATAATACTATCGAAATAAATATGAAACCGTCATAATATATTAAAAATTCAAAATACAAAAGTATAGTTCAGTATCCCCACAGAAACCCTGTATGGAACTCTAACTACAAAATACAAAAGTAGGACCCGAACGAGGGCCTTCACTGAATAGCAAAGAATGTCTCACTGGTGACGGGGTACTGAATAGATGTTGAGCATCAAAATATCTGTCAGACATGAAAAGAAGATAGATAGAAATTAAATGGGGTTAGGGCCCAGTGAGAAAATAGCACTCTAGATTGCCTCATACGTGCCTTACAAAGACAGATTTGAAAACCGTTTCAAAATATATCGTACACGTATATACAAAAATAATATATATACACACTACGTATGTAATAGCTTTCAGAAAATATTTTACCAAAACATTCACATGCAGAGCAGACAGCATGCATTCAGACATTATATATATATATATATACAGAGGGTACATAATAGTATTGTGGTCTACGCCACTAGAGCAGAGCATATATATACAGAGGGTACATAATAGTATTGTGGACTACGCCGCTAGGCAGAACAGATCATGTATCTGGCCGGATATACGACTACCCCTTTACCCCTGTAACTAGGGTCTTCACAGAGCATTGATATATCAAAGGTTACGAACCCCGTAACTAGGTCTTCCAGATCAGAGTATATATTTACCATAATATAACAGACAGTCATGCAGAGCAGATATCATATTTTTAGAAAACATATATATACCAATATATATATGAATAGAGTAAAAACGTTGGTTATTACAAACCACGTAAGTCCGATTAATAATTAGCCAAATAATTATTAGTCAGATTTCATGTCATATCCCGACACATCAAAAATGATATAAGTAGAACGACACAGCCTATGTGTCTAAAGCTGACATTTCATTCACCTGGAATCCAAAGCAAAGGATCAAATCAGACACCACTGGTAGGTGGCCGGTCGTGCTGGCAGGAATAGGAAGCTGAAACAGATACATACACAACGGATATCAAAAAAATGATGTTGGTACTATAGCAGTACCAGATGAATGATATGCAGATGCATATGCTCAGAGATGCTGAAACTCTAATCCGAATGATAAACCATCATTCGCAACCAAAAATTCAAAGCCCACGTAAAATTACAGTTTGGTCCCTGACCAATATAAAATTATGATCAAGTCCTCGAGACTCGACTAAGTTCAAAATAGCCCTCAAAGTACTCTGAAACTGCTAACTAGTCCTCGAGGGAGTTAGAACTCCCAAAATAGACCCCCAATACAAAGAGGTAAAAAGATGTGCAAAATTACACATTTGGTCCATCAGAACAAAGCCTCACTCGAGTAACCAAAAGGTCTTCCTCGAGTGACACCAACAGCGGCTTACTCGAGTAAGCCAGATTCGTTTACTCAAGTAACCTGTGTTCATCACTTACTCGAGTGAGTCATCTACTTACTCGAGTAAGACCCTGCCTAAAACATACCCAACTCGACCAAACCTCAATTTCACCAATGGAAATCAATACCTATCACCCACATTGACTCGACTCAAGCCCCTGAACTCAAATCTAGAGTCAAAATCATCAACACAACTCGGAAGCACACTAAATCGGCCTAAAAAGAAAGAGTTTGAAACTCATTCACAAACATGTTCGATTTATGTGAATCCAAGCCTACATTATGTGTTAATGGACTCCTAAAGTCCCGAAATCATAACCCTTAACACCCATTCTAATAGAAACAACCTACATCTAAACCTAGGAGCATTCATTCAAACCCTAAATGCACATTCATGCAAAATGATGGAAAATGAAAGAATGAGAGGTAGAGAAACAAATTCTTACCTTAAGAGATGTCTAGGAATGAACGAGATCCAACTGAAATGGTTTCTGGATGGAATAGGAGTGTTTTGAGTGAAGGGAGATGGAGTGAGACCGAATAAATCGGGTGGGGGTATATATAGACCTCAACTCAAAATGACACCATTTCATGCACTGGGTGCACATCTCACTCAAGTGACACGCCACTCACTTAAGTAAAACAAATGGTTACTCGAATAACACGTTCTCAGGTGTTCATCATATTCATCCCGAAACAAGGCTTACTCGAGTAACCAAATGGTTCACTCGAGTAATATATACCCTATCTCACTCGAGTAAGACTTAACCGCTTACTCGAGTAACACACATTTGTTTACTTGATTAATATAGCTCAACATCATAAGTCACCCACTCGACACTCCAATCGATCGAGCTCGACTCGGGGCGGAACCGAAAGTTATAGAGGGCTATATCGGAATCCGACGGGATATTACACTTTCTCACTCGGTAAAGCTCTCCTCAGCGGCCTCTCTGATAACACCAGATCTTTGTTGTCCTCACATCTCTGGCTTGACTCAAGAATTGTGCTTTCTCTCTATGAAAAAGTTAGAGCAGAAACCTTCAAATATTTTTCTTGATAAGCAAAAACCTTCAAACATTTTTCTTGATTAGCCTTAAACCTGACCTCAGAGTTGACCATCTCTAGTGACATATCCTGATAAGTCTCAGAAGAATAGGATAAATTAGAAGGACAAGACGAATTGGACCTCTGCTTCGGCGGAAGCAGAAGTCACAAGGATGGACTTCCATTTCTTACATGCTTCTTTAAGGAATTTGTGTCAAGCTCTTTTCCCTTGCATTTTCTCTGTACAGCATCATCAAAAAGTGATTTTTTACTAGCCATCCTTGTAAAAAAAAAAAGAGTTAGTTGCAAAGATGGAGGTAATAAGCTAAGTTAAAGACAACACAAATCACCTTGGAGGGACTCTAATGATGAAGAATGAGAAGGGGCTTGGGAAGAGACTTTGGAAAATTCATCATTATGAGCCATAGATGGAGATTGAGAATTGTAGTTGAAAGGAGACTTGTTGAGATCTAAAGAATTAAAGGGGAATCGTCACTTGAAGAAGAAGGCGGTGATGGATTGTCACTTGAAGAAGAAGGAGATTTAGAATCTATTCCCCACTCTGCATTCAACAAGTTTTGGGGAGTAAGAATCTCAATAAAAGACATCTTGTCACCCGAAGTCAAGGTTTCAATCTCATTTACATAGCGCTCCCTTCGATTGTCAAGATCGATCTCAGGAGGATTTCTTCTCTGCCAACACTCTCCTAGGGGAGCATCTCAAAATTCTTGGCGTGGAGTGACTACGATCCAATAACACTCAAATTTTTTGGGCAACAAAGGAACATTATCTATGAAGAGTTCAACTTGAGCTACTTTTTTAATTGTGATAGTCTCAGCACGTTCCCCAGACTTACTAAGTTGAAACAAGTATTGAAACAAACTTAATGAGAGTGAAACACCCTTCAAGAAAGAGAGGACATGAAAATCCATTAGATTTGCCCAATGTTTTGGATGAAATTGGAGTGGGACCAAATAATTTTCTTTGAAAAAAAGAGATGCAAAGTTGAGAAGAGGAAATCATAGCCCTAGTTGCATGGTGAATTTATGTATGACAAAAGAATAATTGGGGATGAAAGAGGGACATTGAAGATTGTCATGCAAGTCCAACATGGAGGAAAAGAATATGTGTCCCTTATTCTATCTATGTCATAAAAGGATAAGACGGAACTAGGATGGTCTCCGTTGGCTAAATCATTTTTAGCCATCAGAGCTTCCAATGAAGAAGGCTTGGTAGTTTGCTTCATGCACACCATTGAAATTTGTAAAAAGACAGTTGGTTTTGAGAGTAGAAGTGAGAACCTAAGCCTTTGAAAAAATTTTAAAAAACAATATTTCAAATTCGCGATTTTTTTTGAAGAGGACAAGATATGTTCTATAAGAAGAAAATTCAGAGAAAAACTCAATTTCAAGGTTTGTGAACTTTCAAGATATTAGCATTGAATTTTTTTTGAAGATTTGTCCACTCAAAATATTCTAAGAAAAATGAATTGTCGAGGCATGTAAAAATACCTCAAACTTTGTTGGTGAGATCTACTTCGCAAAGTGGCTTGGTCAATAATGAAGATCCACAAGCAAAGAACTTCCGAAATGAGTGAAGGAACCTAAAAAAAAAATTCCTGAGACAACACTAGAGATGACAATTTATACCCTACCCGACAGGTACCTACCTTACCCGTACCCAGTCAACGCAAGTATTACTCATTTTGACTGGGTATAGGTACGGGTACGGGTAATACCCGCATTTTACTGTGGGTATGAGTAGAGTATGAATATAAGAATACCCTACCCATACCTGTACTCTTACCTGTTGGATAATATCCATACTCGTATTCATTACCCGTTATTCATATATATATATATAAAGAGAGAGAGAGAGAGAGAGTCTTTTGAATGTAAATGAATTATCATATTTGAACAAATTGATTTATAACTAGAATAAGACTATAAATGTATTTAGCTAGATATTGTAGTTTTTATATAGTTAGAATGAGATGCTACTATTGAGAAGTTATTCATATAGTATTGGCATAAAGAAATTAAAAATTGATTACAAAAATATCTTATCAGTTATATATATGATATGATACGATTAAAAATACTTCATTAGTCATTCATATCAACATCTTTTGGTTTTAAAGTGGTTTTTAGCATAGAACTAATAGACGAAAATAACTTTTTAAGAATTGTTTTGCAACAAATTAGTTGTAGAATTTCTCTCATACATTTTTGTATATTATTGTCACAAACATAATATCTAGTACATATTTTGGTCTAAAATTTTCTTCACAGCAAGAGACTAGAACTAAGAGCTGTAATTTGGATGTTGCAATGAGAATGTTGGAAATGCTACTCATCTTCATCCTTGTATAGTATTTTAGACTATAATTTTTGTATAAATTCTCCATCAAGTGATAACTTATTATATTACTATTTTATTAACTACATTCAATTGCAAATTATAACTTTTATATTATGTTGTGTGAAGATAATATTTCATATTGTCTCATGTATTTTTTTAATCTATTGTTTTAAATTAGTGATATATTATTTTTTAAGTTAATTAACTAAATTTAAACCACGGGTAAATGGGTACTCTACGAGTAAACAAGTACCCTAATGGTAGGGTACGAGTAGTAACTTTTGTTACCCACACGGGTATGGGTATATGATATGAACTATGGGTAGGGGTAAAAGTATTAGTATACCCTACCCATTGTCATCCCTAGTTGCACTAAATAAGATAATGGTATATCTTACTCGAGTAAGCGTGTAGGATAACTCAAGTAATCCGTGGTCCAAGGGGACTATTTTTGATATTTTGTAAATTCGGGGGGACTAATTAGTATAAATGGGAGATTAATTAGTATATTTTGAGATATTTAATTGAAATAGGATTTCTGTCATTGTTAGGGTTTGAGTCTACATTTGCATTCATACATATTCTGTATTGCCACAGTTATAATATCTAAGGCTATTGTGATTCGTCTCTGTTTCAGCTTTGTTTAACTCCCGAGGTGATAAGCCATTCACCGGTGGACTATGAATTTTTAGATTATTTGGCACGACGTCCAAGTGAGTGCGATGTCAACTTCAGACACATAGGTTGTGTCTTCTAAACCCTATAAGTTTTTTATATGTTTGACCTCTATGTCATCCAGTATTAATAATAATATGGAAATACTAAAAATCTAATTTATGTGATAAAGCCATGAAAATTTGTTTTGGGAATTTTGACGTTTTCTATAATAAATGTTTTTTTTTTGAAATAAGTATTATGTTTGGTCTTAAGAATGTTTCCATATGTATATATATTGTCACGACTCGATTCTGGACCATGACTGACTTACGAGACGAATCGTCTAAGTGAGCCCGACTCATCTCATATAAGCCTTAATATTCAGAGATACTACCCATTTAATTATTTAAATCATTTATTAAAAACATTTGTTATCAAAACATATATAAATAAAAACGGGTTTACCATATATCAAAATATATAGAAAACATATATAAAATATATGTGCATACAAAATCAAAGAAGGTATATCCAAAATAATGAAAACATGGCAACCCAGTAACCCAATAGTATCTCAGCGCGGAGCTCTATCAAAAACAAATTGAGTCAGAGTAAAAGGACATCATTAACCAAAAGACGTCTCACTGTTAATCGAGATGCAGTGTAGTTGCCAAAGCAAAAAAAAAAACTGTGTACCTGAAATATGCGAGTCAAGGTAGACAGAAAACAAAATGGGGCCAGACCCAGTTAGGGATAACACTCAAGAAAGCCTTATACGTGCTTCACAAAAACTGTTTTGAAAATAGTTTAAAACTACCACACACAGGTATACTTAAATATATACATATACACGCTATATACGTACTAGTGATCCAAAAATCATTTCGAAAATGTTTGCAAGCAAAGCAAACGACATGCATGTACGCGAGATATTAGTAATAATACCAGAGTCAAAATCAGAGTATACATAATATGGGACTAAAGCAGAGGTGTGCATCTAGCACTAAAATTAAAGGTGATGATGTCTACGCCAGCATCTAATGTGTATAACAAACGTGGACTCTACCACCAATCAATATCAAATCATGTGCCGGGTCGGGACACATGGTTACTGACATCCCTAGTAGCTAGGCATTCTCAATGCATTGGTATACCAAAAACTACATACCCTGTAACATATATGTCCTATATCAAAAGCAAAATCATACTAGTATAGTACGAAAGCAAAGTCATGCAAATCAAAATCAGATATATAATACATATATATCGAATTTCAAAACAGAATACTGATTATTTAACCACATAATCAGTTTATTAAATTAATCAATCATCAGATTAGTCTAATTTCAAAATAATCAAAGCCAACACATCAAAAACAAAATAGAGTTCGAGACACAACCTATGTGTCTGAAGCTGTCAATCACTCACCTGGATTTCCAAGCTGACAATCCAATCAAGCGCCACTAGCCGGTGGCTGATCGTGCTGGCAGGAACACGAAGTTAAAAACAATATCAGAGACAAATAAGCATCAGAACAAATCAAAATGAAATGATGGTACTATGGCGATATCGAAATACGTGCACATACATAAGCGATTATAAATGCTCAAACAACGCCCAAAACCCCATCCCGATCGAAGATCTAACACACTCGACCCAAAAATCAGAATCTACGTAAAATTACAATTTGGTCTCTCAACTTTTATAAAATTACATTTTAATGTCTGGATCCACGTAAAATTACAAAATAGTCTTCAAAATTTTCAAAAATTACAATTTAGTCCCCCAAGTATTCAGAATTATCAAAAGACTTCACAAACTCTCTTAACTTGCAAAACAGTCCTTAAATCCTCAAATATCACCAAAATTTTAGTTTTGGTCCCTATGATAGAAAATTACACCGAAAACACTCTACTCTCGATTCCACCGATCGAAATCATTTTCGTTCACTCATACTAACTCAATACGTCCTCTTAAGCATAAATCAAGCATCAGATTCACCAAAACAACAATAAATTCCTTAAAATCGTCCAAAAACGTTCCTAACCCTAGCCAACGCAAAAACTCTACAAATATTTTGATTCAAGGTTTGGTTCTTGTTAATCTAAGTCCTACTCAACTTATTTTAGCATCCTCTAGCAACCATTAACTCAGAATCATCCAAAATTTGAATACCTAAGTCAAATCGGCCAAAAAAAGAATCCATGAATCAATGCGTGAAAATGAAGTTAAATAAAAAAAAAAGATGTAATCTTACCTCAAAAATTGGTTAGGGATGATGGACGAATACTGTGGTGAAGCCCCAGGCCAGTTGAGAGAGTTTTGAGTGAGAGAGGAGTGAGATAATGAAGAGAGTTGTTGAGTGCTTTAAAGACATTTTGCACGAAGACAACGTACGTTATGACAAGGGATGAGGTACGTCGTCGGGGTCAAAATCACATTCAGTCACTTATGTTTCAAACACAACGTACGTTGCACTACATCAATGTACGTTGTGCATATCCACAACATACATCATAGGCAACTTTAATGTACATTGATCATCCTTCAAAGTTTTTAAATAAAGTACGTCTTGTTCTAGTACCGACGTACGTCTTGACCCCCACAACTTCCATACTTGATGTCTCTCACTCCCGAACTCGTTCCAATCCATCCTCAAGGTTCCTCAACTCCTAAAACCTCATAAATGCATCCGTTAACCAAGATCACACCAAATCATTGTCAAAATTTTCCAAGAATCCGAACCGAAATTGAGCGAAAAGCTACAAGAATCCAATCTGAATAAGCGAGATATTATATATATATACATACATACATATATATACATATATGGATGCATATATACGTATATATACATATATGTATGCATATATACGTATATATACATACACATATATATATAATGTAAGTTTTTTCAACTTACATCAAATCCTCACTTTTGATTTTTTAGATCTAATGACCCATAATTGTTATATATATAGCCCACTATTGTCAACATTTAATGACCATTAAATTTAAAAGAATGGATGATGAGGATTTGGTATAAGTTAAAAAAACTTACACTTGGTGTAAGTGGAGCATTCTTTCTCTCTCTCTCTCTATATATATATATATATGTGTGTGTGTGTGTGTGTGTAAATTTTGCACAGTTTTCGATTGTAAATCTGTAAAATAAATTTTGCAAAAAGATGTCCAAAATATTGCATCAAAACAAATTTTTGCTCGATGGCAAGCATTATTGTCTATTTTTTATTTCAAAATCGAGTATATCAAAGGAGATTCAAATTCAATTCCTGATTTCTTAACACGAGAATTTCTCCAATGCAGGCCTTAATCCAGCCCACAATGCCTCCAAAAAAGAAGGACAAAGAAGTCTAAAGCAAGGAGTTACCAAAGACATTGTCCAAATCCTCTGTGAATCCAAAACCAATCCGCTGCTGGTATGATATTGTGCAGGAAGAAGAGGCAAAAAGCTCCAGCACGCCTGTTTATGATTCCTAACCAAATGACCTTCAAAAATGGATTGAGAAATTATCTCAATCCCAGAGGTCCTATTAGCACTCCAAAAATGTTAACAAAAATCGAAGACTAATAAAACCTCTCCAGTGGTGGAAAGCCTTTTGTTCCATACCTGAAATCATACCTCCAGAGGTCAGCAGAGCAGTCCAAATTTTCCAACAAAATTATACACCAACTCCAAAATAAAAGTGTTTCCCACAATTATTCAGCTTCTGTACAAAATGTTTTGTTCCTTGGATGTTCGTTTGGAAAGTAGAACAAATCACTTCACATGGCCTTCCAATGTTAATTCGTCAATTCAAAGTCAAATGGTGGAACAAATTCCAAGCAGTTGAAAAGATTTCGGCACTCATGGTCCAAGCATGGCTCCAACAATACATCCAAAATCCTGATCCACTTCAAGCAAAACCAGCAGGCTTTATTACTGGGCCATCTAATTCGGTCTTCTTGGCCCAAAAATCACACGCTCAAGCCTTACTTGTTGCTTCCAAAATCGAAGACGAATATTGGACCGCTATAGAACAGCTACCCCAAACATGGTCCAAAAGGACAAATTCAGCATCAAGTTCATCATCAACTGCAAATATCCATGATTTTAATGACTTCTTTGGCCATGATCCTTAGAAATCATTATGTATTGATCAAATAATAGTCATTTATATTAATCCATATATTTCATATATATATATATATATATATAAAGGGCAGTCCAGGCCATTCCAACTGGACCTACTACACTGCAAATGGTCGGTGGTAAAGAGATTCCAAACCCGTTGACGGCTAGGACTTTTCCAAAAGGCCCATAAAGGCAGTTCAGGGCCAAAAGCCTGAACCTACTTCACTTCAAACGGTAGGTTGTAAAGAGCAAACAAATTCGTTGATGGCTGATTCTTAGCCAAAAAGCACATAATGGTAGTCCAAAGTCAAAAGTTTGGACCTACTCCACCTCAAGCGGTAGGTGGTAAAGAGAAAATCAAACCTGTTGATGGCTGTTGCTTTGCCAGAAAGCAAAAGAAAAATTTTTCTTACAAAAATTCAACAAGGTAGAGATATTAATGATGAAAGCAAGATAGGATCTGCAAAAGAAATAAATCCAAAAGGCAGGAATCTCCGGCAATATACTATTCAAAAAAACAAAAGAAGTCAACAAAAGATAGATGTGACACTGTAGCAGTCACGGAGCTACTTGTTCATCATTGTTCACTACTGTTCATTACTGTTCACAAAATTGCAAAAATACCCTTGGTCTCTTCTATAAATAGGGGTCACCTCTCTTTTCTAAGGGGGCTTAGTTTTTGGGATTTCAAAGCTCTTTGGATAGGAACTCTTTCGTTCCAAGGATTCTGAAGTACTAAACCCAGCTCTTAGAGTAGGATTACTTCAAAACAATATCTTTATTTCAATCGTAAGTTCTTTCAATCTTATGTAATACAAATCTTATTTATTCATTTCTTCTCCATTTATTCATACTTACTGATATGGTTGGCTAGGCCATCGGTCTTGTCATTCATCGATATATAACTATCATCATTCAAATATATGTGTGGATGACCGCCTGAATTGCTTCATACTTTCAAACTGTCATACATATTTACAAACATATGGTAGGCTAAGTCTCCTAAACTGTCATCCAAATATATATTGTCATTCATATTTATTTTTGTTTATCTTCTTTTAAATACTTTCATTGTTAATTTCCTCGTTTTGATCCTAAGGATCTTTGGTACCAGAGCCATAGGGAGGGAGTAGATTTATGATATATTTTTGTTAAATTAGGTCTAGAAGTTGAGTTTTCTGAGTCCTTTAGAGTGAAAAGACACTGGTTGGTAGTAGAACCCCGAGGGGCAGTAAAACCAAGTACCCATCTCCATTTCCCTAGGAAAACTTGATTTCAAAAACTTAGTTTAATGGATTTGTTTTGTAGATCCACTTCTTTTTCAAACTCTTCTACTACATCGTCAAGTTTAAAGAAGATTATTAATAGTGAAGAGTATATCATAGAAGATTTTCAAAAATGTATTGATGATTGGAATATTCCAAAGGTTCATAGAGACCAGATCTACAAAACTTCCAAGTATAGTTTTTTCAACACAAATTTTTCAATAAAAACTAAAGAACATGATATCCAATTCTCCAAGCCTTTTGAATCTATAACTTTATTATCCAAAGAATCAATAAAGAAACAACGTGAAAAGAATTTCAAATACATTCATATCGGCTTAGTCCAAATTGGTTTTAAACCCCTTACAAAAGAAGGTTTAGATTCTTCAATTTTAGATGTTCTAAGAGACGCCAGATTTTTAAACTTTGATGATTCACTCCTTAGTTCAGTTGAGTCAAGTCTTTCTAGTGGTCCTATTTCTTTTGATTGCTATCAAAATCTTACAGTTTCTTTAAATGATCCAAATATTTTAAAAACTTTGGTCTTGCAAATTAAAACACATACTTACCAAATGCTAGAAGGATCAATTCCAGTTGCTCTTATCTACCGAATTTATTACAAAACTATGGAATCCACTTTCAATTCAAAACATCTTCATCATAGTGTCAAAGGTGAAACACTCTTATTGCAAACCGATATGTCCAAATGAAACAGTATACTTCGAAGACCTATCAAATGGTCTGAGATTTCTCTTCCAGAAGACTAGATCCTTGAACAAGCTGTTCTCCCTAAGCCTCCTCAACCCATTATTCCAAATACCCAAAACAAAGAAATTACTCAATACCAAGACGGCAGAGTCAAACTTTCTTTTGCTAAAAAATCTACTAGTTCAATTACTTCTAATGATGAATCAACTTCTTCAACTATCGATTTAGGACGACTTTCAAAAATTCCTTCATTTATTCATGTTCCTTATTCAAAACCTCGACATTCAACTTCTGTTCTTCCTAGCACTAGTCTTCAAACTGCTGACTACACTTCTCGTGTTCCTCAGCCCATCTATACTACGACTGGTCAGAGCCAACAAAACCCTAACCACACATAATCAAATTCTCCTCCAACTTCACTAACTTTTTCTGCAGAAACTGAAAATATTACAAACGAATTAAATGTCTTAGAACAAGATTTCCAGATTAATAAAGAATTTTTCAAAGTTGATTTTTATGCCTCTCATAATATCGAAAAAAGAAACTGGTTTTTTAAAAATTTTATTAATCAAAGACAAGAAATTCAAAAAGAATTTTATAACTTTGTTTCTGAGCATAGGATTCAAATCCTCTTCTTTGATTGGTTTGAATTATTCTATGCAATACAGAACAATATTACATGTCGATTTTTCAAAAATATTAATCCTATTACAAAACGTAATAAACAAAAAATCAGGGAGTTAGTTGATCTTACTACCATTCAATCTGATCATCCACCTCTTCCTAAATTACTATTGAAGTTGCTAATAAATCAATCGAATTACAACCTTATAAAATACCACATGAAAATGATTCTTCTAATATCAAAATATTATTTCTCAAAACAATTTTACAAATTGTCATTTCAATGCAATTGGTGTACAACTTTCTTGCATGGAAAAACACATGCAATCCCATACTATCACGGTCCATTCTTCCACAGACAATTCTACAAAGATTACAGAAACGAAAAAACTTCCCATTTTTAAACCATTCCAAATATCGCAAGCTAGCCAAAAAGAATTTCGCAGCAAAAAAACTGAATTTCTCCTGGCTGTCAAGGATCAACTTTCTAGATTAGATCCATCCACCTCATATTTTAATCCAATAATTCCAAACACCCCCCAACATTCACCGGTCATTCCTTCATCCTCCAACCAGGACTCAAACCAACAATCTCGCATCCATGTCCTTTCCGAACAACCAAACAATCAAACCGACTATGAACCCCAAGTTGCTCCTATTAATTGGCATAATCAACCGTCCTCTTCACGAGCCCTAATTCCTAGGCCAGACATAGGCATAGATTTGGGTCCTCAAAAACTTGTTCAATCCAAATACAAATCAGCTACTCTCTATGAATGGAATATAGATGGCATGACTGAATACCAAATTCTAAACCTCCTCCAACAAATGACCATGGCAGCTAATGCTTACAAAACCCAAACTGGCACTTCTGACCGAGCAATTACTGAATTTCTAATTGCTGGTTTTTCTGGCCAACTAAAAGGATGGTGGGATTTTCATCTCACAACCATTGAACAATCCAATATTCTAGAAGCCGTTCAAACCAATGATGAAGGTTTTCCTATTCTGGATGAAATTCAGAACCCCATTCCTGATGTTGTTTCAGCATTAATTCTTACAATTTTCTTACATTTTGTTGGAGATCCATCTCATATTAAAGACAAAAATGCCGAACTCCTTTCAAATCTCAAATGTCGTCGACTTAGCGATTTCCAATGGTACAAAACCAAATTTCTTACTCGAATCATGCTTCGAGAAGATTCAAATCAACCATTCTAGAAAGAAGAATTTATCGCTAGTCTTCTTTCCATAATCAGTGAAAAGGTCAAAACACATATTTGTGAGCAATACGGTGATCAAATTCCTTAGTCAAATTTCACCTATGGACAACTCATTAACTTTACCCAGTAAGAAGGGTTAAAAGCATGTCGTGATTTGGAATTCCATAGAAAACTTCAAAAAGAATGTCAAGAACAGGAACCCAACTAGGAGCTTTTTGTAAAATGTTTGATATGTCTAACAAATCATGTTGTAAAAATTGTACAAAACCTCCTTCAAGACAAGACAAATTCCCAAAGAAAATTTATACATCTTCTAAAACATTTTATACAAAAGAAAAATATTATCAATAGCCTAGACGCCAATACTCTAAAACAACAAAGCCCAAAACACACCAAAAGTCTGGTCCAAAGAAATTTCCTAAAGACATAACCTGCTACAAATGTGGACGCAAAGGCCACACTTCTAAATATTGTCGCCTTAATAAACAAATTAAAGAACTTCATTTAGACAACAACATTGCTCAAAAATTAGAAGCCCTTTTAATCGATTCTTCTGAGTCAGATCCACAGAAATCTTCCACTTTCGAAGAATGACTTCAAATTGATGAATTGATCGCTTCTTCTTCCTCTTCATCTTCTGATTCAGAGTCTCTAGTCAAACAACTCAATGTTCTTTCAAAAGACCACAAATTCACCTTAGATGTCATTCAACAAATTGAAGATCCGGTTAAACAAAAGGAATGTCAGTCTCTTCAAGAACAACCATCGTCTTCACAAGTTTCTCCTCCTATTTCTCCTTCAAAGCCCAACCCTTATAATTTAACAAATATTCTTTAAAAAAATGAAAAAAAACAAAAATCACAACACCTACTATCCAGGAACTACAAAAAGAAATAAAATCCATAAAAAATGACCTCAAACAATTAAAACAAAAACACGACAAACATAATGAGAGCATGCAATTGCACCTCTCAAAAACTTTAGACGATCAAACAAATGATGATGAATCCATAGAACATCCCCCTAACACAAAACTCGACCCAATTCCTGAATATTTTTTATGCCTCCTAAAAGAAATCACTTCAAGAAAATATGTGGTTAAAATTACACTTTCTTTCTCAAATGATTTTGAAATCAATACAATTGCCTTATTTGATACAAGCGCTTATTTAAATTGTATCAAAGAAGGAATTGTCCCAAACCGATTCCAATCTTCAACATTTGAAAGCCTCTCTGAGGCTAATAATTCAAAACTTCACATCAAAAATAGATGTAATGCAAATATTGTCAATAATGGTTGCATAATCAAATCCTCTTATTTAATAACTCCTGATATTAACCACATGGTTATTTTAGGAACACCTTTTATTAATTTAATAACACCTTACAAAGTTAATCACGATGGTATTTCTTTCAAACATAATGACCAAAACTTCTTTTTCCTTTTTTAGAAAAACCACGGACACGTGATCTTAATATTTAACAAGCAAATTCAATTTACAAAAATGAAATAAATGTTCTAATAAAGGGAAAAATTTACCAATTGCAAACTCTCAAACAAGATTTTTCTGTCCAAAAAATTTCATACCAACTTCAAACAAAAGATGTTCAACAAAAATTTTTTGAATTTCAAAAGAAATTAGAAAATCATGTTTGTACTGATCTTCCAAATGCATTTTGGGCAAGAAAACAACATATCGTTGATCTTCCATATGAAAATGATTTTGATGAAAGAAATATTCTTACTAAGGCTAGACCCATTCAAATGAATGTTGAATTAGGACATCATTGCAGAAAAGAAATACATGACCCTCAATCAAAAGGATTAATTTCAAAATCAAGGTCACCATGGTCATGCTATACTTTCTACGTCAACAAAAATTCTAAAATAGAATGTGGCACCCCTCGCTTAGTTATAAACTACAAACCTTTAAACAATGCTCTTAAATGGATTAGATATCCAATTCCAAACAAAAAGGACTTGTTACAGAAATTACATTCTGCCTATATTTTTTCAAAATTTGACATGAAATTTGGGTTTTGACAAATTCAAATATCTCCAAAAGATCATTAAAAAACCGCTTTTACGGTTCCTTTTGGACAATATGAATGGAATGTCATGTCATTCGGCTTAAAAAATGCACCCTCAGAATTTCAAAGAATTATGAACGACATATTCAATCCTTATTCTCATTTCTGCATTGTTTACATTGATGATGTGTTAGTCTTTTCTCAATCTATAGATAAACATTTCAAACACCTCCGTGTTTTCTACTCTGTAGTAAAACGCAATGGCTTAGTAGTTTCAAAATCAAAGATTTCTCTATTTCAATCTCGTATAAGATTTTTAGGTCATTATATTACAAAAGGCACAATAACTCCAATTGAAAGTTCATTACAATTTTCTTCAAAATTTCCTTATACTATTACTGATAAAAAAACAACTTCAAAGATTTTTGGGCAGTCTAAACTACGTCTTAGATTTTTGCCTAATTTAAATCGATTATCAAAATCCTTACATGATAGGTTAAAGAAAAACCCCGTCCCATGGACGGAGCAACATTCCAATGTTGTTCATATTATTAAATCACAAATTTTAAAAATACATTGTTTGCATTTGGTAGATCCAACTCTTCCAAAAATCATCGAAACAGATGCATCAGAATTAGGTTATGGTGGCATTTTAAAACAATTACAAAATGATAAAGAACATATTGTTCAATTTACATCTGGACCCTGGAATAATACTGAGCACAATTATTCCACTATTAAAAAACAAATTTTATCCATCGTAAAATGCATTCAAAAATTTCAAAGCGACCTTCTCAACCAAAAATTTTTATTACGCACCGATTGTAAATCTGCAAAATAAGTTTTGCAAAAAGATGTCCAAAATATTGCATCAAAACAAATTTTCGCCCGATGGCAAGCATTGTTGTCTATTTTTGATTTCAAAATTGAATATATCACAGGAGATTCAAATTCAATTCATGATTTCCTAACACGATAATTTCTCCAATGCAGGCCTTAATCCAGCCCACAATGCCTCCAAAAAAGAAAGACAAAGAAGTCCAAAGCAGGAGTTACCAAAGACATTGTCCAAATCCTCTGTCAATCCAAAACCAATCTGCTCCTGGTATGATTTTATGCAGGAAGAAGAGGCAAAAAGCTCCAGCACGCCTGTTCATGATTCCCAACCAAATGACCTTCAAAAACGGATTGAGAAATTATCTCAATCCCTAGAGGTCCTATTAGCACTCCAAAAATTTTCACAAAAATCGGAGACTAAAAAAACCTCTCCAAATATTTCAAAAAGTAAAAAAGAAAATTTCGCATTAGAAAAAACCCTCTCACAAA
>CAODLS010688696.1:0-11085 GCA_948243855.1 Flueggea neowawraea
ACCAGATCCCATCCATTCGCCGACCTCAAACACAAAACATACAACCGGGCATCACGCCGGACCAAACTCCATGGAGGAGAAACAGGAGACACTCGCAAGGAAGAAAACGACAAAGAAACCAAAATACACAACTATAAATAATTCCTGGCGAAAACGCCACAAAGAACGAAGTGGAAGAATCCATTTAATGCTTAAACTAAAACATTTGGCAGGAAATCAGACCTAAAGCAACTGAATTCTCGCTATCCCGTTGAGAACGACATTGATATGTTACGAGTGCCTGAAAAGATATTTTTCCATTCAGTACCAAGTATCAAATTGATAATGAAATTCTAACGTTTCTGTCTAAGGAACTCACTAGTTTAATTTATTAATCAAGCCAATATGTAATTTTGTTTATTAATCAAATTTGAAAACATATCATTGACTAGCAAAAAGCATTCGACAATGCGTCCATAGATGAGATCAAAAGCATCACTCTCACACTGAGAAGAATGCAGAAGCATCCGGAACGATAAAATGACCCAAATCTAATCCACTTCTATCCTCAACAGACTTTGGGATGAGACCCATAGGATATTATGTGACTGTCACAGACCCATCTGTTGTGTCACTCTCCCCTACCATGTTGTCTTCCCGAAAACGAAGACTCTAACTTGCGAGTGGAGATTTGTTTTCTTACACGTCAGTTTCATGGATATGAAGAGATGCATTGAAACGTTAAATTCAGCAACTGCGGCTGATGCTGTCGGCTTCCTCCCCTCTTGGCGGCTCCATATGTGAGATTCTTAACCGTAGTGGGTGGAATCTATCTATGCCGTAACATCCCTCCACGTGTCCCAATTTGTTTGCATGTGTGACGCTCCATGTTAAAACGTCAGAAAATCAAAAAGCTTCTTGTATAGGAAAAATAAATGGATTTTTTTTGGAAAAAAATGACTAATACATTGGCACGTTTGTTTCAACCTGCACATTAATGACAATTTTATACACTTTGAATATCTTCAAACTCCTTTGTTATTCATATCACTCATGTTAAATTTAATAAATATTTATTATTAGCTTTTTCCTTAAAAAATTATAAGTGTAATTGAAACACGGAAAATAAATTCAATAAATTAAATTATTAAAACTACTTATTATTTTTTAATCATCTAAAAAAATGGGTTGGAGTTATATTTTAACGAAATGATTTTTTATAATAAAGAACATAATACATTTAAAGAGAGTTAATCAGATCGATTCAAGCTAATAAAGAGTATAATACATTTGAAGAATACAAATCAAGTTAATATTATTAAATAAATAATTAATAATCAGACCGATTGAGAAATTAATGAATAAAATATAATATAGTAGATTAATTTATATTATGCCAATTTTATTCAAGTAAATTTAGTGAGGGTCAAGCAGCTAATCAGCACATTTAATAAAGTTAAGCAAGTAAATAAATGTAAACAATCTACTCCGAAGCAATCCGTTAATTTCATTTAGATTGACTTTTGCGTATATAGTATGATGTTGAGGCACAATTAATGCTCGTCCGTTTTGGAAAGAAACATGAATCTCATACAAGTAAATAATTTAATTCTACGCATAGAATTGAATTTGATACCTTGGAGCTACAATATTTGTTTCCATATAAAAGCATATGTTTGAACCTTTTCTTTTCAAACTTACGTCATTTATTAGCTTTTTATTATCTAATTTTTTATTTATAAAAAATGAATAACCATTTTCGAAATTAGAACAACCCTTTTCAACAAATTTTTTTCTAAAATTAAAAAAATTGTCATTTAACAAGTAATTAAATTGATTTAAAGTAAATTTACCACATTTTATCCCGTAAAATATATGCTATCTATTAAAATCTACTAGTTCCGGGTGGAGGACAACAAAATTAACAAAGTGAAGGTCCAAGACAAATTTTCAATTAAGGCATCCTGGGTGGTTTAATGTTGACCACTTGATCATTAGATATCATAAAAATTAAGTTTAGAAGAGCTCTAAATTAGTCTTCCATAGCTTCATTCAAACAGAAAAGGTCTCTTTCCTCATTTCCTTCCACTGCGTGAAGACTAAGGGACTTGGTCTTTACTGGATTGGGACCCATAACGCGGCTTCTACTTGGTTATTTTAAACCTCTCGACTTGGTTTTCTTGCTGTCGACGGATTCATTCTGAAGTATAAGGTCGCCTGTGCCTCTAATTTTGTCGCCTTGGAGACCAATTTAGGCAAATTTTGTTGCAACAATTCTCAACTTTCTTTGGTGGGTCTTATTTGTAACACTAAACTCACCTGATTTGATGCCGTATCTAATTCTTATCACATCTATTTTGCATGGACGGCCACTGCTATATGTTTTAAAGAACAGACTTCTATAAAAAGACCATATAAAGCAGCCTAATTAAGACCAAACTAAGAAAAGGAAAGACGACGTGCGTTCATTGACCGTAGTGGGTTAGGTGCAATGTTCACAAAACCATTAGCAGATTCTTGGCATATCTTAATTTGTACTATTGTTAGGAACCATGTATTCTCTTCACCAACAAATGTCAAAAAGCAGAAATTCATTCTTTTTCTTTTTTGAATTTTACACATTCGAACTTAAAATGAAAATTCAAAAAAGATACTAACACGAAAGCAAATAAAAATAGAAATAATAGTTAATTTAGGTGTGAATCTTTCTTTACTAAAACAGTATTCACAAATAGGAAAAAGAAGCTTGCTTTATTTACTTAAATTTAGTTGGAACTCCAAGTCGGTAGAAGTGAATACAAAGCACTGCAAGACAAATGTAAGGAGCAACTTGGAGGGGCAGAAAAGGGAAAGAGCGGATACCCCATAACATCCGCCCAACTCAACGGCCCACTCAGCCCAACCTCATTGGTCACCACCAACACTTCTCAACCAAACCGAATATCCGAATATTTTTTGTCCGAACCGACACAACTTCCACTCCTTCCGTTTAACTTCCCAACGCCGCTTTCCTTCTCCCATTCCGCGTGGGTCTGCCTTGCCACCCCTCCCATCCCCTATTTATGCCCCCCCTTCTCTACCGCTCCTTGGTTTCAATCACAACCCACACAGAATATAATTTTTCTCTAAAAAAAAAACGAAGAGCGAGAGGGAGAGAGAGAGAAAGAGAGAAGAAGAAGAAGAAAAAGAAGAAGGTAAATATGGTGAGCGACAATCGTAACAAAGTGAAGTTCCTCTGTAGTTACGGCGGTAAAATTGCAATTCGTTCCGTTGACGGTAAACTCCGTTATTATGGCGGTCATACTCGAGTTCTTTCCGTCGATCACTCTATTTCCTTCGCAGGTCCGTTTATATGTAACGGACGTGTTTGTTTGTTTTGGTTTTTTTGGAAAAATTTGTGGCTGACGGTTTTTATTTTTTTATTTTGGCAGAGCTGATGGTGAAACTTGGGGAATTCTGTGGATATTCCGTGGAGTTACGGTGTCAGTTACCCGGAGGCGATTTAGAGACGCTAGTTTCTGTAAAATCCGACGACGAGTTGAGAAGTGTTGTCGAAGAGTACGACAAGACGTCTCCAGATTCAAAGATAAGAGCCGTTCTCTCTCCACCGAAGGCGCTCAAAACGGTGTCGCCTCCTCCGTCGATGCCTTCGAGCATCGACTACTCTTCCCCTAAATCGGCTTTCAATGCCATGTATAACCGTTATTCGATGAGTTATTCCCCGCCGGTAGAATATCCCGCCGGAGTTTACCGAGATTACGGCAGTGTACGGTGCGGAAGAGTGAGATTTAACGACCAGTTGTGCCATGATCCTCGCTGTCGCAAGAACTGGCATTGACGGAGGATTATAAAGCTCCGAACCAGAGATTAGTTTATTAGTTAGATGATGACGAACACGAATTACAGACCTAATCAGGAGAAAATCAAAATTAAATTAAACAAGAGAAAAGAGGTATAACTTGAGAGAGAGGTTTTGATATATGAAAATTGGATTGTAAATTTGAGGAGGAAAGGAGTTTTTCGATTGCGTGAGTTTGTTGTTACCCGAGGACCGTTGCGGTTTTTCCGGCCACCGTAGACGACGTTCAGTAAGAGTTGGCGGAAGTCACGATTACGTTATTGGCGGAAAAATTGGACACGTGCAAATACATTTCGTGGTGTCGTGACACGTAAGAGTTTTGGCTAGTACGTGGGAAACACGTGTGATGACAGGAGATACAGTCATGCAGGTGTGGATTTTTGGGAGATAAATAACCAAGACTCACTGTGCTTAGACATATTACCTATCGTCTTGGGGACAAATTGGAACGATACAGGGAAGGTTGGCATGACTTCTTGCGCAAGAATGACAAGTACAAATTAAGACATATTTTTTTGGTCAAAGCATCCTTTTGTTGTTTTGTTGGTCGAATGCGTAACTGTCTGGGTTGTGATATGTTTGTTTATCGATTGCAACTGAACCCGAAAAAATTAAGAAGCGAGCATAGGAAAATGACCAACTTGGAGAAAGGAGGGATCCACTGGCAATCTTTCATTTGTTGTTGACAAGTCTTAGAAACCGCTACAAGAAACAGAGAGGAAGGCAGGGCAGCACTGAATATTAGGAAATTTTTTGTTTGGATTTAATGAGTATTTTTACTCGTACATTAAACCAATTAACAGTTTACATGTATAAAATTTAATGTTTGTTTCCATTTACAATCTCCATTTATAATTTCACATATTAATTGCCAATTAACTTAATAGATAAGTAGATAGAGATATACATTAAATCTTGGCAAAATTTTTTCCCGACTATTATGTTTCCCTGGAGCACCAAAACTTGTTTGGTGGACTAGCTGCGATATTTCGTTCGGCATTTCTTTGAATATTAAGACTGGGACTTGCGTAATAAACAGCCTCTAAGCTCTATAAGATATTTAATATCATTTCCTGACACATGATAGGACCAAAAAATAAATGGAAAACACTATTACAACGGCAGAACTTGTGTCATAGACATTGTACACTAAATCCATTTAAGCATCAAAGTTAAAGTGTAATAACATCACAGCTGCTTTAGTCCCAAAAACACGCAACAGCAGCAGTTTCAAGTGC
Source organism: Flueggea neowawraea (assembly GCA_948243855.1). Taxonomy (NCBI): domain Eukaryota; kingdom Viridiplantae; phylum Streptophyta; class Magnoliopsida; order Malpighiales; family Phyllanthaceae; genus Flueggea; species Flueggea neowawraea. Next base: position 5,077 of record CAODLS010688696.1, read on the forward strand.
ATTCATTCAGCTAGTTTCTTGCTCAAACTCTTCGCCTTCAGATTCCTCTCCATTGTCCGCATCATCGTCGTCACCGTCGTTGTCATAGTCTTCTTTGTCATTGTCAACAGTTGTTTTCCCAATCACGGTAAGGTTGTTATTAGTCTTTCTGATTTCATTCAACTGCAAAAATTCAACCACACCGTCTTTAAAGTAGAATCACTACAGAATGGAGAATAAGGATGCAGAAGACAAGGGAATAGAAGTGATATAGAAAAGTGTAATGAAGATCTTTGATCTTCTAATCATTTTTCCATAAACGCTCAACGAAACACATCTAGAATTGCGCATGGAACAGTATTTGGTGAAAATATTTCCAGGTTAATAACCAGCAAAACTTAATTCCAAGTCATGCATAGTTTGAAGGTTGATCCACACTTTAAGGATGTATAAAAATTAACTTAGAAATATGTATCATGATCATATTGACTATGGGAACTTGTCAAAGAGAAAACAAATATTGACTATAGGAAAATTCTGAAATACGTTCGTCTAAAAATAGAACACTTAGGATATTTTGAAATTCTGAAATACGTTCGTCCAAAAATAAAACACTTAGTATATAAGCATGAGGAGGAGGACAAGATATTTATCATAGGAGCATTCGTTCTTACATGTTCAAACTCAGATCTCTATTCAATAAACTCCAAGATGTGAGCTTTGCAACAAAAAATGTCCATCCAGTAAATTTCTCAAAAACTCCAATCTCTCTGCAATGCCTCATTAGTCATTAATAGCAATCTTTATCTTAACATCGAGCTTGCCCAAGTTCTCACCTTTGAACAGTTTTCATCTTCGCTGGAGCAATACAAAATGAACTGTTCATTCAGGTTCCAGCAAAAGCGAAAGTTAAAAAAAAAAATCACATAGACCCAGGGTATATACATCCGTCCTTCATTAACTTGTTCCATTGACACAATTAATCATACATCAGATTTCATATCACATAAATGATAGCATGAATTTCCCCAATTCTCTCCTTTGTAACCCAAGAAAGGAAAGTAGCTTGGCATGATGTTTGTAAACCTGAGGAGGTTTGGGTATAAGAGACTTGGTGCTGTGGAATAAAGCAATGGTGGGACAGAGGTTGTGGGATTTGTTAGCTGAAAAGAGGTCAATGTGGGCTGATTGGATAACCAAAACAAAGTTGCAGAGATTGAGCTTCTGGAGAATAACAAAGCCACTGGACTGCAGCTGGATTTGGAGGTGTCTACTTAAGTACTAGTTTAAAAACTATTTTGACTATAGATTGGAGAATGGGAAAGATTTTTTCTTTTGGCATGACCCTTGGGTAAATAACCACTCCCTTGTTGATTCGTTCCCTCATATAAATATTACGGATGTTGAGATTCCTTGGTCTTCTAGAGTATGCGATGTTTGGAGGCATGGCAGGTGGCGGTCACCTTTTCCAACTGATGAACCAGTTCTTGAAGCTTGGGATTTGTTGAACAGGTTTCAAGTGGATGAAGGGAAACCGAATATGGTTTTGGGGAAGCCTTTCACTACTGGTGTATATATCATTAAAAGTGCGTGGAAGGTGTTGCAAACTCCATCTCCAAAAGTCTCCTGGTATAAACTTGTATGGGGGAGGAATCATATACCAAGCACAGTTTTATGATCTGGCTATCAATAAAAAACAAGTTGGCTGTTAAAACAAGGTTAGTAAAATGGGGAGTTGTGCCAGATTATGTATGCTGCTTCTGTGGTTCTCGTCCTGAGAAGATAGAGCACCTCTTCTTAGTAGTGAAGTTTGGGAGATGGTCTTGCAGAAGTGTGGTTTCAACAGGAGATAGCTGGGCTGGAGGAGGGAAATTAGCTATTTTTCTCGTAAGACAAAAGGGAAGGGATTGCAAAGTCAGGCGTGTCCTTTTTAATGCCTCAATTTATTGGCTATGGCTGGAACGTAATGCATGCATTTTCAGAAATGAGGTTCTTAGTAAAGGAAGAGTTTGAAAATGCATTTTTGATAGCCTGCGATTTAGACTAAATGTATAGAGGTGAGTAGCATAAATTCTTTGAATTTTTTCATAGACTAAATGTTATTGGCAGGATTTAGAGTTTTTTTTTCTTGAATCCATGATTGTATAGATAGGATGGTCCAGGTTGTGTTTTGGTATACTGTGGTTGTTAGCTCTCTTCCAGGCCTTCTCCTCCTCTCAGTCTACATGGTGAGACTTGAGCTCGGAGGAGGATGGTTTTGGGGAAGAGTGAGTCTTGTATAGGAGGTGATGGTGGTGTTTCACTCGTTATACTGTATTCATTCTTTTTTGGCAATAAAATTAATTATTATTGACCAAAAAAAAGAAAATAGTCCTTTTTCTTTGACAAGAAAAACAGAAACGTTACTATGAATGCAAGAAAGAAAGGGGCTGCAACCTTGATGCAAAAGCCGTTTCCCAAACAAATAGCCTAACAAGAAAATTAACCAAAATGATGCCTAGAAGCCATCAAATCAAGGTCTCCAATCTTGGGATAGGACTGATTTTGCCATTCCAACCCAAAAACACCATATCAAGAACGAGACACACACGGAAACCCACTAAGCCGCATCACAAGCCTTCACCTTCTAGTAATTGCAAGCTCTACCCTTCAACGACCCACTTAGGTGTCCAACAAATCAGAAATCAAGAGTGGACACTAATAATAAGGCTTGTGATTGAGGAGCCACAGATAAACACAAGAAATGCCCTCTCTAGTCTAAATCTGCACTTCTACATAATTAAACCTGCAATCCCCAAAAAATATTTGAATCCACAACAATCATGGCTTGCAGTGGTTATAATAATGCAATCCCCAAAAAAATATTTGAATCCACAACAATCATGACTTGCGGGTCTGAACTCATTAGAGTAAAATGTAATGCAAACTTCTGGCTTAATCAACCAAACACAAAAAAAAAGAGATTTTTGAATCTTTGACGCTCAGGATTAGTGGGTATTGCATGCAGAGACACACGGGAAATAAAAAACAAGTCAAAGTTGGAAACTTTTTGTGATGTTAATGAAAGCAATCTACGAGACAAGGAGAGTGTAGAGTAAGAGAGTACCTTGTCTTCATAATCGGATTCTTCCATGGCCAAAAGGAGCTCTTCGCTGTGGGGTTGGGGCCATTGTGACGGAAGCAGATACGACGCTGGAATTGCCTTTGTCGACCATGGATACTGTGTCATGTACGCCGGAAACTGTAACATTCTCTCTTGTTCCTCTCTACTAAAGCCTCACTGCCCCTGTCAAGTGTAGCTTCTGGTTATGTTGTTCAAAATAGCCCCCCAATCAGGCTTTTCCGTTTTTTTAAAAAAACTTTAGTTATATAATTAAATTCATTAAAAATTAAAAAACTTTGACCTTTTTTTAACTAGTTTGAACTATATTATTTTTAGTAATTTTCATGTAAGTAAAGTTAAGCTATAATTAAAATTTTAAATGATAATATTTCATCATTTTTTGCATAATTTTTATTTTCTAAATGCATAGTATTTAATAATAATAATAATAATAATACATTTTTTATTTATTGAATGAGAGTTCATTAAAAACAAGCTAATTATTTCAATTTTTTGTGATTTATAATTTAAATATTTTTTAAAAAGAATTTATATTTGAAAGTGGTACTATTTTTTGTAATTAAAAAGATTAGCTACTATTTCAAAAATTTAAAGCATTGAATTAAGTTAGGAACCGCCATTAGTTTCCAATCAAAGTGAAAAAGAGCATCAAATGTTAACTAATCAAAATCCAGAAGCCCAGGCCGTCGTCTTCCTCCTCCATCCAACCGAACGACAAGCATTAACATGCAAACGACAACACAAGCTGGCAAGATGACGACTACAAATGGAAACAAAGTAACCGTCGTGACTTGAAGAGGAAGAAATATGAAAGAAGCTGTATTGGACCCAAAAAAAAAAGGCTGTATTGGTTTGGAAGGCTCTGTTTGAAACCGCTTCCCCACTTTCTTATTTGCTTTCTCCTCGTGTCCTCTTCCTCTTCTCTCCACGTTTCTGCTTCATGTCTTACATGCACACAACCAACACCACCACCACCAACTCTTCCTTTTTAAGTCCTACTTTCGATAGCAGTAACCCACTTCGTAATGGCGAGGCTTTACGTGTATGTGTTGAAAGCCAAGGACTTGCCTGTAAGAAACGCGTATGTGAAGCTTCGAGTTGGCAAGTACAATTCAAAGACTCGGACTTTCAGGAAGAACAACTGCACCAACTATGACCCTGTTTGGAATGAAGAGTTTATTTTTAAGGTCCATGATGCTGCTGATCATGAAGAGTTGGTTGTGTCTGTGCTCGACCATGATAGTGATTCCGGGTTGTTACGTGGGTCCGGAGAATTGGTGGGTCGGGTTCGGATTCCTGTTTGGAAGGTTGTTGATGAGGATAATCAGACTTTGCCTCCTACTTGGTTCTGTCTTCAGAAAGAGAAGAGTGCCAAGTTTATTAATGTGGATTGTGGTTAGTGGAATCTATTTTTTTATATAATTACTTTCTTTTGCATTGTGTACTCTGATAGTTTGATTTGATTTTCTTGTTCGTTTTTCGTGATTGATTTGAATTGGAGTTGGCGGCTTTGATGAAAAGTATGGAACTTAAATTTGGTTGCAACGATGCCAAATTATTTTATGCATATAAAATGTTTGATTGTTAGTGTTAATATGAATTTCATGCTGAAATTAGCGACTGAGGCAAAAGAACGGAACTCAAATTCGGAGTCATAATAATTTAATCCATGTTCTTTGCTTTTAAGAGTAGGTTACTGTGTAGTTTACTAGTTTTCATGGTAAAAATTAATTGATACCAAGACAGAAGAACAACAATAGCAAGTCTTAGTTTACTTCCATGGTAAAACTTGATAGAAAGACAGAAGAAAAACAATTGAAGGTCTTCGTTTGATACCGACAATCTCTAGTCAACAATGCCAATGGTTATCAGTTGGTTATGTAGTGTTTATATAGACTACTTTCTTTTGTTATTTTGACACTAATGATGTCAATGGTTGTCGGTTGGTTAATTTGTGCTAAGGTAATTCATATTTCTTCATAATGAAGACACCATAAAGATCTCATTTTAAATATGATTCTTTTGCGTCTTTGTGTAGGGAGGATTCTTGTATCTCTTTCTCTTCATGACTCGCACAAGAATCGCTTTCCTTATTCCAATTCAAAGATAAACGATGAGGATTGTGGTGAATTTGAAATTCCATTTCAATCATCACATGGCACGTTTCGCTCCAAAGCTCCATGCTTTAAAATTATGGAAGGTAGGAAATTAATTAAGGTTATTGCTAGCCGTTTGGAGAGGGCTTTTAATAAGAATGATGAAGGTTCAAGAACAGATTATTCTTCAGAGTTGGCAAGTGCATCATCTGATTATGAGGACTGTGTCGAGGAACATCCATTGAGTATTAGCTTTGAAGAAGCTATTGAGACGATGAATTCAAAATATCACGAACAAAAAATGCCAGAAGATTTACAAGGAGGCATTCTTCTTGATAAATTATATGTAATTTCCTCATTTGATCTTAATAAGTTTCTTTTTGCACCAGATTCACAGTTTCAGAAAGAACTGGCCGAACTGGAGGGGACAACAGATTTGCATGAGCAGCCTTGGTCTTGGAAATCTGTAGACCCGTTTTCTCTAACTCGAACAATTTCCTATAGAAATGCTGCAACAAAATTAGTTAAGGCTGTGAAGGCTACGGAGGAACAAACCTATCTACGAGCAAAAGATCAGGAATTTTCCATTTTAGCAACTGTCAGCACACCGGAAGTTCCATATGGAAATACATTCAATGTTGAGTTGCTGTACAAGATTGTGCCTGGTAGCGATCTGTCATCGGGGGAACAATGTTCCCGCCTTATTATATCATGGGGTGTTACATTCCATCATACCACAATGATGAAAGGTATGATTGAAGGAGGAGTAAGACAAGGACTGAAGGAGAGTTTTGATAAATTTGCGGACTT
>CAODLS010688701.1:0-10053 GCA_948243855.1 Flueggea neowawraea
TACAAATGACACTGATAAATCCTTTTATCAATTCATTTGAGTATGCATACATTCCATCAATCCTACTCATCAAGTGGCCTAAAGATATCACTCTTCATAAGAGGAACAAATTCATCACTCTCACTATCACTCCTCTACAAGATTCATGACATATCCAATCATAGCCTTTATTGTTACCCTATTACGAATAACGTTTGACTAAGTCAAAACATGCGATTCTTCATGTAGGAGTCGATAGTGAGTTTCAGTCAGAGGACTCAAACATCATCCTATATGAAAGCTACTTGTGACATTGATCCATGAAGTGCTTTCATAGCGGGCCAGTCCAATACATGTTCCCTAACATGTATCTATGTTCTAAGCGATATCCCATATCCATAATTAGCAAAATGTGATTATCCTCTTAGCAACATACTAACCTTGGTTTGTTATCATTCCCATGATAACAATCGATTAGGGACTTTTAGAATAGTGTCATTTTTACCTTATGGTTTTACTATCAAGTCACACACTTGATGACATAAGGAAGAATAAACTATTTATGGAAGTTTTATTGTCATAAACAATATAATATTTCATAGATATGAAATGAAATGCCTCTTTATTAAATAATAAATGTAATGACAATGTATATCAATGATTGGACTAGGGCACAAAACTAACAGCAGCTGGTAGTTGTGTAGCTCAAATTTTGTGGATCAAGAAACAACTTTTGGACTTTGAAATCATGTTTCCAAAGATTCCAATTAAGTGTGATAACACTAGTGCCATTAGTATTTCCAAAAATCCAATTCAGCACTCTAGAACAAAGCATATTGATATCAAACATCATTTCATTAGAGATCATGTTCTTAGGGGTGATATTGAACTAGAATTTGTATCAACAGAAGATAAGCTTGCTGATATTCTTAGAAAAACCCTTGATGAGAAAGCCTTTATTTCAATTCGTAGAAAAATTGCTATGTGTGATTTAAACAAATTTTGATTGATTATTTGTGCACAATTTATGTTCATTTGCATTCATGCATACATTAATAGTAAGGTGATTCACTGAAGTTGTAAGATCAAAGGTTCTGAATTTTGGATTCTTCATAAATGTTATCCGCGTTATATGAGGTACAATGCCCGTAATAGTCGGTCTGATGGTTCAGGAATTATAAGTTTTGGCCACTATGTTCACAACAGATATACTATGGGCATAGATTGTCATGGTATTTCAACATAAGATGTTTTGGGATTGAGCTACGTACATAGCAAATGGTATTGTGCCCGTAGTATGTAATGGATTATCACTGGATGTTTTCTGGGTCTATTATATGAGCGTAATAAAGAGTATTGTGAGCACAATCAAAGACAAGATATTCTGAGTATCAGGTATGACAGTGTTATGGGCATAGTATTGATCTCTACTCATGTAGTATAGAGAAGCAGTAGAAGTGTTTCAGTGGTGCTCTCAGTGCGTACGTAGAAGATGATAGAGCGGGCATAGTACTGAGATGATGGCAGCGTAATATTTTGGTCAACGTACATAGTATCCATATGGAGAATGGTTCTATGCGCTTAATATGGGTCGAGTGACGTAGAAGCCATTTTGATCTTTTTGTACGCTTACTAAGTAGGACCCTAGCCATTTTTTAAACAGAAGTTATCTAAAAGTCTAAGCATTTCTTCTATTACGAGCGTAGCATCATGTTCTATGCGCATAAGTCTTCACAGACTTCTTCATACTATGGGTGTAAAAGATGATATTATGAGCGTAGTACCCTTCAGTTATTTAAAACCCAAATTGAATCTCAAAACCTAAAATCACCTCCCACTTTCTTTCTAACATTTTCATTCCTGCTTAACCTTTTGAAAAACACTTCTTTGAATCAAACCCCAAATTCTCTCTCTTACTTCTCACCTAAATTCTCTCAGATTTTCCCCATTTGCAACTCTATGCACATACTAAACCCTAAATCTAAGGTAATATCCAGTTTGGTATGGCACCGAAGAACATCAATAAGTTTTGTACCAAAATAACGTCCAAAAAATCTGCTCCTGAGAAAGGAGAATCCTCTAGAGGTGGAAAGAGACCATGCTTTACAAAAGATCCATAAAGCACCCTTGTCTCACCTCTTTCAAAGAAGAGCAATAAGAACCAAGATATCCATATTGAAAATCAATTTAATTCAACACGATTCATTGACTTTCAAGCTGCTCGTCTCTTAAAAGCTCTTGGTGAGGCAAGGACTTCAAACTCTAAGGCATTTGATTTCCGTTCGTTGCATGAATGTGGATTGGAGTTGACAGAAAAGTTCAATAAGTTTGGAATTTGTAGATTTTGTATGGTTGGGGATGGTTTTTATCTATAATTTATTAGGGAGTTGTATCAAATGCTAGAAAATGGGAAAATAGAGGCCTTACAGATACTCTCAACTTTGGCAACCTTGGACAGTCAAGTCGAGTTAATGGTCGAGAGATTTTCGTTGATGAAGATCTTCTACATAAATTGTTTGGGTTGTCACACAGGGGTTGTGTTGTTAAGAAAGAAAAAGGTGTGTCGGATTTCTATGATGAAGAGGGGAACAAAGTGGTAGTAAATATTGGTGAAATCAAAAGGATTTTTCTAGAAAAAGGCTATTGTGGTGACAGTGGAAGCAAAATTGCTAGATCAAAATGATCTTGGAGTCTTTTGGAAGATGGTTCACTTGTCTTTCACAAGGATTTTGCAACCCAACAAGCATACACAGTCTCCCTACACCAATCAGGACCTAATTCACACATATCTGTTGATGAATAAGCGAGAAGTTAATTTTACATATGTGGTGGTTGATTGGCTTCTTGAAAAGGTGAAAATTTTCAATCTTCCTACCTTCAATCATCTTAGTAGGGAAAGGATAGAGCATATGCCTTGTGCTAGTCACCTCAGTAGAATCTTTAAGCATTTTGGGGTAAGCTTTGAGGGATTTGAAGTTCAAAGAGTAAAGGAAAGAAAGAAAATCAAAGCTTCCATTTTTCGAAGCATGCGCCTTGTCAAAACTGTGGAGCGAGGCTATGTTTATCAACCTTATTTGCATGAAGGCGATGCTATGGTTGATCCAAAACATAAAAAATACATGCTTAAAAGAAGAGACTTGATCTTCATAAGAAGAAAAGGTGTTCAACCATAGCCAAGTAGTGTTGTAGATGATATTGAAGAAGAAGTTGATCCTACAGTGAATGTTGAGTAAGAAGGAATAGCTGAAGGAGAAGCTGAACTAAGCAAAGTTAAAAGGACAAAGCTCGATCAATTACAGAAGAATTCATTGAGTTCAAAGCTGAAACCGAGTCAAATTTCATAGCTGGGAGGCAACAACTTCAAGCTTACCAAACTGAAACCTCTGCAAATTTTGAGGTGGTTACCAATTTGTTGGAAAGCTTAAAAGATGAGTTTCAAAACTTGCAACAATAGCCTCCACCAAGTCCTTTTCAAGTTCCTAGTCCTCTAGCTGACCCTACTCCTCCACAATTTCCATCTCACGGAAATGATCCTTCATATGGTGATAAAGCAGATCTTTCCACTGCATTGGATGGTAATGCTCCTCAAATGAATTTGAATCAGTATCCTAATGTTTAAGAATCAAAACCCCTTACTGCTCAAGAACTTCCAGCGGAGCATGTGTCTCCAGAAACAACGGCTCCCACTGAAACATATCCTATCTCGAAAGACTCAGTGGTTGAGGATCAAAATACTGAAGTAAAGGCCACTGAAACTCCAACTGAACCACCTTCAAAGCAAAAATCAGCAGAAGACTCAGAGGAAAGATCAAAAGATCTTTTGTCTTTTAGACCAAAAAAGAGTGATGCAGACTTTGAGCAGTTTCAAAAAATGAGGAAAGATTTTCTAGTGGATCTCAATAAAGATTTGAACAAAGCATCGCCTTAAAAAAATGTTCCTAGTGATTTGAGTGATTCTAGTGACACAAGTTATTCATCTAACTCATAATCTATTCCTAGATCTTTTCCTCAATCTTTCTTTATGCCTAAGCCTCAACCTCCTCCAGCCGATGCTGTCAAACATCAAAATATAAGCAAAATCATCAAAGATGTAAACATTGCAATCACTATGTATAAATCCATGGTTGTTTCTTTACCTCCTCTTCCAAGTACGATTCCAACTACGTCTGATGATTAAGATGATGATCAAGATCTCTTTGGTTTAGTCTCACTGCATTATCTTATCAAATCTCTCACAGAAGAACAACACAAGCTTGAATGGTTTATAGTCATAGCATATCGTGACTTGGAAGCAATGGAAGAAATATGCAAGATTCCACCTCCATGTTCTTCCACTAAACCATAAGTGATTGTCATCGACTAGGATCCACCTTTTGACATGACATATGCATCATATTTATTTTTATTGCTTTCTTGTTGTGTACTACTATATTTTAATATGAAATGCAATTGCCTATTAACTATCAATTTGCTCTTTCATTTTTCCTTTTTGATTGTGACAAAAAGGGGGAGAAATATATGTAGAGTTTGTTCTTAATTACTGTGAGTTTGTTGTTAATTACTGTGGTGATTTGGTTGATATGTGGAAGGCTAACACTCGGACATGACTTAAAAATCCTTGATCAAATTTGTAATTTTTTTCTAAGTGTCACTAAATAGGTGCATTGATTGAGGGGGATTGCAAACTCTTTCATTGTTTTTGTCATCATAAAAAAAGGGGAGATTGTTGAACCAAGTTTGGTCTACATGAAAATTCCCTCTAAGTTTTTATGATTTAACAAAACAATCGAAAAATTTAAGCTATGTTAGGTTTCTTATGTGATAATCAAAGATCATACGCAACGGAAAAACACAAACTTTCACATAAGAGACAAGCCAAGATCCATATATGTTAAAATTAATTGATTAAAAATAGAATCTTCATACCTTTAAAGAGTATGCCGAATTCTTTTTCCACCAAGACAAGAGCCGAATGGAATTGATCCCTTTATCCTTTGCTTGTGTCGAGCCGAATTGACCAAAAGGGATTGTCAAATGAGTACTCCCCTCTACTCTCACACACACACGAATCTATAGGTTAGACTATGTGTGCTAGCACAAAAAAAACTATATCAAGCCTTAAGAAATTCGGATTTTAGAAGCAAGAATAAAAATGTTTTTTCTTCGTCCACTTTTTAATGGTAGCCGAACCTTAAACCTTAGAGGGAGTGAGTAAGAATCATATTCTCTCTTCCTCCCTTTTAGAGATTTGGCTAGAAAAGGAACGAGAGAAAAATTGGCGAGTCTCACGCAAGCCAAACCCTAGCCGAATATATCGAGTGGAGTGCATCTCAAATTCCTTTACAAGTCCTACTTGAACAAGTACTCTACCTTCCTCTTTTAATTAAATAAATCTTCTTAATTAACTAATCCATTAGGCCAAATTTTTCATTCGTTTGGGCCCAATGGGTGTGCCAAATTCCTCTTGTGCCCATCTCATTATATTTTAATCATTAACATAAATTAGTGGTTTGGCAAGAAAAATAGCTTTAGCCCTAAGCCAAATTTTATTGTGTGCGATCTTGTACGTCCATTCAATGTTGGTAATGGGTCCAAATTAATTTAAAATCCATAAATAATAATTGGTCTCTAGCAAGACATTATGATTACCCAAATTGAAATGAATGTCAATTACGAATCAACATAACCTAATTACAACCTAATACAACCCTTTTCCTCTCGATATCATGATTAGCATAAGGCATGGAAGCGGTCACCCTCATTTATTACTAAAATATTTCCTTGATCTATTAGTGATTCTGACTAAGTCAAATAAATGATAACACTTATAATTTTACTTGTGTGTGGCCACACAATACTCAGTTTCACTAATCAAGTGGCCGGTGATATCTTCACTCTCTTCGAGAGGGGTAATCCCTTCACTTCACTCATGTTCCTTAGCATGATTCGTGGCATACCCAATCATACCCATACTTGTTACTCATTACGAATAACGTTAGGCGTATGTTAAAGTATACGAACACTCGCCTAATAATCCATAGTGATTTCAGGTCGATGTATTCAAGTATAAGCATTGCATGAGAAATACTTATGACCTTCAACTATGTAGTATTCTCATGAGCGGATCGATCCAAAACACTGTTCTATAACATGTTTCTATGTTCTCTGATTGATATCTCATATTCTATGACCCGTAAAACATGTTATGCTCATAAAGTACATACTAGTCTTGGTTTATTGCCACTCCCATGACAATAATACAATACGGATATTTAGAATAGTATTCTTTTATGCTTCAAGTTTTTACTATCTAGATCACATATTTGATACTTAAGCAGAATCACCATTCATGGACGTTTTATCAAATTAAACATGCACATGAATAATAAAGAGATAAAACAATGCCTTATAATATATATAATATAAATTGGATACAATGTATTGGGGCTAGGGCTTACACTAACAATCTCCCACTAGCACTAGTCCAAATCAATCATAATCCTAAAACCGATGGATCTAACATGACCTTCATGCCTTGGCCTAGCTAACTGCTTGGTTAGTGGATCTGCTACATTGTTTTCTCTAGGAATCTTGCATATCTTCACATCTTCTCTCTCGATGATCTCACAAATGAGATGGTATCTCCTGAGTATATATTTGGATTTATGCTGTGATCAGGGCTCCTTAGCCTGTGTGATGGCCCCATTGTTATCACAATAGAGTTTTATTGGATCTAGGATTCTTGGGACAAATCCTAATCCAAGAATGAAATTCTTAATCCAAATAGCCTCCTTTGCAGCTTCTGAAGCTGCAATATACTCAGACTCTGTGGTAGAATCGACAACAGTGCTTTGTTTAGAGCTCTTGCAGCTTACAACACCTCTATTTAGACAAAACACATAACCAAATTGAGATTTTGAGTCCTCCACATCAGTTTGGAAGGCAACATCAGTGTAACCATTTGCAATGAGCTCTTCCTATCCGCCGTACACTAAGAAGAATCCTTTAGTTCTTCGTAAGTACTTAAGGATCCCTTTGACAACAGTCCAGTATTTTTCACCTAGATCCTCTTGAAATATACTTGTCATGCTTAGTGCATGTGCGACATCTATTCTAGTACATAGCATGACATACATGATAGACCTTATAGCCAACGCATATGGAACTTTACTCATGTATTCCCTTTGTTATCTTGTAGAAGGACTATCCTTCTTACTGAGAACAACTCCTTATGACAAAGGTATATAACCTTTATTGGAGTCAACCATATTGAATCATTTCAGTGCTTTATCTATGTACTTCTCTTGACTTAGTCCCAAGAGCCGTTGTGATCTATCTCTATAGATTCTTATACACCATTGCTTAAAATTTAACAATGTCGGGAGGTCATTTTCAATGAGTAGGATGTCATCGACATATAAGATTAGAAACACTACAATACTCCCACTATTCTTCTTGTACACACAAGGCTCATCTTCGCTCTTGATAAAACCAAAGTCTTTGATTGCCTCATCAAAGCGAAGATTCCAACTTCGGGATATTTGCTTCAACCCATAAATGGATCTTTGAAGCTTGCAAACCTCATTAGGATTCTTACGATCGATAAAGTACTCGGGTTGTATCATGTATACATCCTCAAGGAGGTTTCCAATAAGAAAAGCCGCATTGACATCCATTTTTCATATCTCATAGTCATAATATGCGGTTATGACAAGTAGAATCCTAATGGATTTGAGCATGGCTACTGGTGAAAAGGTTTCATCATAGTCAATACCATGAGTTTGTTTAAAACCTTTCGCCACTAGTCTACCTTTCAAGATATTATCAGCCTTTTGTTTAAAAATCCATTTGCACTCAATGATCTTAGCACCTTCAGGTGGATCAGCCAAAGTCATACTTGGTTATCATACATTGATTACATTTAAGATTCCATGGCCCCAAGCCACTTGGCTGAATTTGGACTTTCAATTGCCTCTTGGTGGGTAATGGGCTCATCTTAATCCACTAGCACTATGCTTTGATCGTCAGTTATGAGAAAACCATACCTCTCAGGCTCGTGACGAATCCTACCGGACCTTCTTAGGTCTTGCGTAATGGGTTGGGTTCTACAACTTCTTGTGAATTCAATTCCATTTCCATACTATCCTGTATAAGAGTTTGTGGTTCTTGAATTTCTTCAAGTTGTACTTCACTCCACTGGTTTTCTTGAAAATAAACTCCTTTTCAAGGAAAACAGCTTTCCGAGCAACAAACACTTTGTTCTCAGTGTTAGTGTAAGCCCTAGCCAGTGCATTGCATCCAGATTATATTATGAGGCACTGTTTTATCTCATTATTATTCATGTGCATGTTAATTCGATAAAACATTTATGAATAGTAATTCTGCTTAAGTTATCAAATATGTGATTTGGATAGTAAAGCCTTGAAGCATGAAAAAATACTATTGTAAATATCTCTAGTCGATAACCAAGACTAGTATGCACTCTGTGAGATGATCATGTTTTAGTGGTCATAGAATATGAGATATCAATCAGAGAACATAGAACATGTTAGAGAATAGTGTTTGGACCGATCCACTTATGAGAATACTACATGGTTGAAAGGTCATAAGTATTTTTCATACAATGTTTATACTAGAATCCCTCGACCTAAAATCACTATAGATTCTTAGGTGATTTCTCGTATACTTTCACGTACACATAACGTTATTTGTAACGAGTAACAAGTATGGGTATGCATGAGTCATGCTAAGAAACATAAGTGAAGTGAATAGATTGCCACTCTCGAAGAGAGAGAAGATATCATCGGCCACTTGATTAGTGAAATTGAGTAGTGTGTGACCACACTCAAACAAAGTGATAAGTGTTATCATTTGTTTAACTTAGTCAGGATCACTTCTAGATGTAGGAAATGTTTTAGCATAGATGAGGGTGACCGGGTTCTATACCTTATGCTAATCATGATATCGAGAGGCAAATGGTTGTATAAGATTGTAATTAGGTTATGTTGATTCGTAATTGGCATTCATTTCAATTTGGATAATCATAATGTCTTGCTAGAGACCAATTATGATTTATGGGTTTTAAATTAATTTTAGGGTCATTGTCAACATTAAATGAACCTACAGGATTGCACACAATAAAGATCTGGATTGGTTACAAAGATTCTCTCTTTATGGTAATTGAATTATTAAGATGATTAATTTGATTAATCAATAATAATTCAGGATTTTATGATTTATGTGTTAAATAAGATTTAATACATAGTCCATTAATGTAATGAGCTTTCAATATAAATCACTAGTTATTAGGGTTATTGGTATTTAATTATGTGTGACATAATTCGGCCCATATGAGTGGTTTATTTGGCCACTTCAATTAATTATGATTACATAAAGAGTTCTTGGATGTTTATTGTGTGATATTATTGTTTTGTCGCTGCGCATGTTGGATGTTTATTCGCATAAGAAACCCACCACTCGCTTGGGTTGTAAAAGTAATATCTTTAGTTTTTTTAGGATATCCCACAAACAAGCATTTATTTATTTTGGATGCTAACTTATCCGATGTTAATCTCTTAACATGGGACTCACAACCCCAAATCATTAGAAAAGACATATTGGGCTTCCTCCCAGTCCATATCTCTTATGGTGCCTTACCATAAGAAACCTAACAGTGGTATCAGAGAGGTTTGTACGTCTAATCTAGTTGATTATAGGTTGGGCCTTGATAAAATCTGGACTTGTATGTTTTAAATGGTTTAAAAACAAATCTGGAATTTTATTTTAGGGTTGAATCCAAATTGTTTTGCCTAATGACTTGGTTATTTGATTGGCTTAATAAGAACTCATAATTTGTTTAGGGTTTTAGGAGTTAAAGCCGAATATTTTTTGATCCTTATTTTGCCGAATGGTTTAGTGTCATTAATTAGAAAACCGAATTGATTAATGATGTTATTCATAATTGGATTAGGTTTTAGTATAAAATCGAATTTGATTTGGTGTTTATATTCAATGCCGAATTGTTTGGATTGTTTATGATGTATGCCGAATTTGATTTGGTTATATATTTATGTG
>CAODLS010688729.1:0-12425 GCA_948243855.1 Flueggea neowawraea
AGTATCTGAACACAAAGTAGACAAATTGATTCAAGATTTGAACACAAAATAGACAAATTATCACATGCACTAATGACAATACCACTTCGGTTTTCACTTGCAACACGTTCTAGTGATCAAGCTATCGTGTGCATTCATGACAATATCGCTTAGGGTTCATTTTCCACATGTCTTAGCGAATAAACTATCGCATACATTCATGACAATACCACTTGCGGTTTCACTTTCCACACGTCTTAGCGTATAAACTATCTCATGCATTCATGACAATACCACTTATGGTTTCACTTGCCACACGTCTTAGCGTATAAACTATCATGTGCATTCTTGACAATACCATTTGGGGTTTCACTTACCACACATCTTAGCAAATATACTCTTGCGTGCGTTCGCAACAATACCACTTAGGGTGTCACTTGTCACACGTCTTAGCGTTTTATCATTAGGCAATGCTCGGTTCCCTACAGGCTAAATAACTATATGGGATGTTCAATTTTCCACTGTGTGTGCTCTACAATGAGTGCTTGGTTTCTCATAAGTTGCATGCTTCATTGCCATATCGCAGTTTATCTCTTCATCGGTTTTTAAGTACTGAGAGCTCAGTTTCTCATAAGCTTTTCTACTCACTTAACCATGTAAGAGCCTGATTTTTCGCAAGCTTTTCTACTCACTTGACGACTTAAGAGTTCAGTTTCTTGCAAGCCTTTCTACTCACGATTTAGTTGCTTGTTGTATGCCCTTGGTAAGAGCTTGAGTTTTAATAAACTTTTCTACTCACACAACTTTAGCTGACTCTTATTCTTTACCGCACGCGTAAATGGTGAGAGCCTGATTTCTCACAAACTTTTCTACTCTCACTGTTTTTTTACCAGTTTCAAGACATTTTATTGTGTGTTAATGGTGATGAGCCAATTCTTCGACTCGCAACACGCATTATCACTTTTAGTTACATAGACCCAGCTTTTCACAAGCCTTATCTATTTCGTATGGCTAAGCACTCTGCTTGCTTTAAACTATTCTTAACTCATAAAAGTAGTTATTTATGCTTGAAAGAGAAGAATGTTATTCGTTAAAGAAGAAATTACAAGAGAAAAGTTCAACAAAAACTTGAAGTATTTAACTTTTTAGAGGTTGGTCACATTCCTCCCTAGAGGTTGGTCAATTTTTGGAGGAAAGGTGATGAGCCTGAAGCCCTCTATTGCCGCTAAGATCGTTGACCTTGACTCTTTCAATGGCTTGTACTTATCGATGTGAGGACTAGAGAGTGCTCTTAAGTCTCTCGATTTTCCTTCGTCCTATTTGATTCATTTTGAGCCTCTCTCTCCTTCCTTTTCTTCCCCTTATTGTCCATACTCATCACAGTCTTCATGACCTCATCTTGTAGTACATACTTGTATGCTCGCACAAATAGGTCCATCGAGGTTTTTGGTTGGTCTAAGAACAATGACTCTTGTAGCTGCCCCGACTGTATCCCTTGCAACATAGCGGCTAATGCCACTCTAGGTTGCAAATCATGGACTTCAAAGGTGGCGTTCTTAAACCAGTCCATATATTACTGCAATGTCTTCCTCTCGTTCTGCCTTACACACTCATCAAGTATGTGGCATCCTTTTTTTGCTTGTTGTTTATGATGAAGGTGTTGATTATCTCATTCCTCAACTGGTCAAAACTAGAGAGCAACCCCTCCTTCAAAGCATTGAACCATGAACAAGTGTGGTCCTTCAGCGTGATTGGAAATGCACATCACATGATGCATTATCCTATCCATAGAGCATCGTAATATCCTCATAGTTTTGAATGTGCTTGTAGGGGTCTTCCTTCCTCGAGAAATTTGAAAACTCCGGCATCTTGAACTTTGGAGGGAGTGGCTTCTCATTGACCTCCTTAGTAAACAAAACTTTAGCCCAGTGATGCCCTTCATTTATAAGAACCAACTTCTTTTTCTTCAGGACCTCTTCAATTATCTTCTTCATGCCCTCCATCTCCTGAGCATTTATTAGGGAGTTGGGCTCTGCCTCAACCTTCTTTAGAAGAACTCGAGGTTCTTCTTTCAGAGCACTCTCCGCCACTTTCAAATAGTTCCCCTTCCTGGCATCGATTCAAGCCTTAGGCACTAGGAATTCAAGTTGCTCCCGTCGAGGTAGAGAATTTTGACACTCAAAATCTTGGGGAGTTGATGACGACTTATGTGTGTCCTATTGTCTTCTTACTACTCCTTCATTTCAAACATAGGTGCACAAGGTGGGTGGAAGGACCGCTTAAGGGAGAAGTTGCTAGAACAATGCCATCACCTAGCTTAGGGCTTTCTGTTCTTCTCTTTCTGCCTCTTCAATGTCTCGTAGTTGGCGAGTGAAACGGTAGGGATGACAACTCCCGAGGCTCCGCCTCCAACACCAACTCCTTTTGTGCCCTCTTCATGATTACCGACTTGTTGGGAAGGTGTTTGCACCATGGTGACTACTTAGTAGGTGTTGTTCGTATACTTCTTAAAAGACAATGAGTAAGGCGTCTTGTTCAAGTTTTTTCACAGACAACACCAATTGTTGTTACCCCGAAAAACGAACAACAATAATAATAAAACTCGAACACTTAGGAAACGTGAACGATTCCTTAAAACCTACAAAGACAAGAAACAATGAGGTCTGGGATGCTCCCCGAAGAACCTTCGACGCTCAATTCAGTAAATAATTTGGCAGAGTAATAGTATTTGTAGAGAACATAACATACCTTATCAAGTGGCATCTGAAGACTATTTATAAGAGGGAGTTGATAAACATCATTAACTTCTTGTAATGTTTGTCAATAATACCAATTGTAATGCTTTCGTTATAGTCTTAAATGTGATAAATGGATTTTATTACTCATGGATCATCACTATGGTATGGACATAGATGAGATTTTGTACCGTTGGCTGAAGAAAAAAAAAAGATGAAATTTGGTGGGAGAATTGTTTTTACATATTCCATGGCTATCATATTAATCTCTCAATTCATAAATATATTCATTATAACTTTATGCAATATTGAGATTGAAAATGCTCTGTTTCAAAGTTAATTACAACTTTTAGCGTTTTGATAGTAACTCAAAAAGCGTAATTGATTGAGAGTTGTAACATTTTTTCAATATACAACTTTGGAAAATTTTGGATTTGTAACACTTTTGCGACATAGTAAAAAAAGTATCTCTATTTTTTCATAATTATATATTCCAAATCTTCTTCCAAAATTTTCCATAAAAATATGAATGGTAATTGCTTATGCTTATTAGAGCATGGGTTGTGTTACGATGCAACATGAATGATAAATTGCTTATGCTTTAAAACAATTAAGGCCATAGAGAGTTTTATATCTTATTAACGACTAGGTGCTAGTTGTAATCGTGTTTTCTTTGAAAACTTGGACTAAGCACATATATGGTGAAACATTTCAGATTTAGACTAATTATAAGAATTTGAACTATCTTATTAGCCAAAAAAATAAAAAATAAAACATGAGACAATGACAATGAATAGAGGTGCTAAAAGATTATGATCTCACTATTGAGTACCACTATAGAAAAGTAAACATAGTAGCGGTTGTCTAAAGCAGAAAAGTTAGTAGAAATATAGCATGTATGTGGTTATCCTATTTATCATCTTTAGTTAACTTGAGGTCTATGAATAAATTATTTAATTTGTGGAGTTTCAATTGCTATATTGAACTCTAGGCTTGTTATAAAAGAAAGAATTTGAAAATCACAGTGCTATAATCTCAAGTTGCATGAAGTCATTATCAAGTGAAGAAAAGTAAATATATTGGTTTTACAATATGTGAGGATAAATTGATATTGGCTTTAGGATTTGTGTTCCAATGTAGATGATTTACGCCGAGATTTTCTTGATGAAGTCGACAACGCACCATATACTATGCATCTAGAAGCTAGTAAAATTAATCATACTTTAAAACTTCATTATTGGTGACCTCCAATGATGAAAGATGCAATGAAAGTTATGTTCAAACTCTTGAAATGTCAAGGAGTTAAAGCTATACATCAAGCCCCCATAGGTAAACTTCAACCACTGCCAATTATGAAAATACACAAGGATTATGATATATTTTGGGATAGGATTGACTGAGATATGAATGAAAAATAGTGTTGTTCGGGTAATTGCAGACTTGTTTACAAAATAGTCATGTTTTTTCCAATCATATGGTAAGTGCACTTAAACAATTAGCTAAAAAAATACATTGATAAGTCATAAGATAACATGGTATTCTTTGGTTTATTGTATATGGCAGAGATGCACAATTTACTTTTCAGCTCTAAGAAATTCTACATTCAGCATGGGGAATTCAACTGAGTATAAGGAAACCTTTTCATCGTTGGGCAATTAAACACTTGTAGGCATGGTACTAGCATGTATTCTTGAGTTTCAACATTCAAGGGACAATTATATTTCTCTCTTTCAGTGTTGCATGTAAGAAATGTTACAAAGGTAGCATTGGAATCACACTTTATGAGACATTATATGATACAAAGTACATAAGGAGGATATTATGGGATGAAGAAAGCTTGAGAATACTCGATATTTGAATTAGTTCAAGAAATTGTTGACAAAGTAAATGTAGTAAAGGGGTTTGCTAGAAAACTTATTATAGAAAAAGGGTTAAGCAAATTAACATTAAAGAGAAACGTAGTACAATACGAGTGAACAAATTTTCCTTTATGCTTCACCTTGGAAATGGGTGATTCACTTCGAGGGGAGAGTTCAATTAAATTTTGGTCATATTGGTACGTATGAGATGTTGGAAAGAATTAGGTCATTACCCTGTTAAATTGGCAATGCCTCATAAGCTGTTTCAAATCCATATTATAAACCATAGGAGCATGTTCAAAACTTACACATGGTCTTACTATTGTATTAAGCGGTCAAATGACTAAAATTGCAGAGAATCTAACATATGTTGAATAATTGGTTAAAAGTATCAGACACATGATAGAATTGTTAAGGAATGAGGAAATTCTTTTGATGAAAATATTGCAAAAAACATATTTTAAATATGAAGTTACTTGGGAGACAGAAGATAATATAAGTTGTTGATACCTCTCTTGTTTGAGAACCACGAAATTGAATTTTGTGGACAAAATTCTTTAAGAAGGGAGAAGTGTGACATCCCAATCCCAAATAAGTATATTGCACATGCATTCATGGCATTGGGTCCATTAATTATAATTACAGTTTTTTTGAGATAATTATTGTTAAGATGCTAAGATAAATATTTTAAGAAATCAAATGAAAAATGATTAGAAGTAGTAATCGTACGTCGCGACAATTATCGCTCGAAAGAAATAGCAATGTATTTATAACAACAATTGTCATCTTACTTAAAGTATATACCAAATGAGGTTTGAAATAATAAAACAGGTTTTAAAAAAAAAAGAAAGAAAGAAAGAAAGAAGAAATTTATGGAGAAGATAAGCTAAGGACTCAATCAAAAAAGAAAATAAAGAAAAAAGAATACGTAGTTGTAAATTGTGTGTGTACGTGTCAAGCACACATCTAGCACTTAACACAAATATAGGATTCATCTCAATTTCCTTGACTGCCGCATTTGAAGTTAAAATGCATGATATATGGCAAAACAATTAAGTGATGTCCAACCAATCCTAACAAGAAACAAAGACATGCATTGGTCTGAGTTTAGTAGGTCAAAGTGGTCTGCATATGCAAAAAAGTAAAACAATCTAGCGGTCTACATAAGGTACTCATTAAACCAAACACTAGCAGAAAATCAAAATGAAAATTGTCCATCAATCACGGTCCCCAAGGTTGCTAGAAAAAATCAGCTGCCAAAACATTAAAAGAAACAATCATATTATACTATTTGTAACTCAGAGTTTTTAAAATTATCTTGTAAGACGTTTATTCAGTATTTTTATTATTATTTTATTAAAGTTTCAAGTTTTTAGCCTCTCAGTTTTTTTACCAGTAATTCAGGATTCCAGTAAGAGTCTCGCGGGACGCCTACTTAGTTTTTCACTAAACACAATTTAATTTTAACCCTCCAACTTTTATCTATTACTTTATTTAATACTTTTTACCCCAAATTCATTAAAATAAAAAGTTTTCATTCAAATAAAAATAATTCATTAAAATAAAAATATTATATTAAAATAAAAATAATTCATAAAATTTGAAAATTAAATTAAAATAAAAAATTGCATTAAAATTAAAATATTTCAAATACTGGGATGTATGGATTATTTTGAGAAAATGACATGGTTGAATAATTTTGGAAATTACCAAAATTCGAATGTGGGGGTTGATATGGAAATGAGAAAAATAAAGCGTTGGGATTAAATTGATAATTGGTGAAAGAAGAAAAAATTGATTGATTATTTTGGGAGTATTGATAGTTGGCAAAATTTAATGGGTTATTTTATTGGGAGGATTGAATATTTTCATTGTTGTGATCCATAATTTTTTGGAAAAAAATGGAGTGGGAATAATTTGAGAGTATGCAGAATTTTAAGAGTTTAGAGAGTTTGGGGAGAAAATGGGTGTTTGAAGTAGAGAAATGATAGAAAAAAATATGTATAGGGGGTATTTATAGAAAAAAGGGTAAAACTAGCCTTTGGAGACAAAAAATATAATTTTTGGCCGCCAACGGTAATATTACCGTTGAAGTAAATCTAATCGTTAGATCAATAAAATCAAACGGTCAGATTTTATTATTTTTTTAAAAAAAGAAATGTCAGGCACAGGGCCCACATAGTGGAGGGCGGGCTAACAACTGTAGCCATGTTCCTAGCCTGGTTACAACTGGCCTTAAGACAAAACTATTAAAAAAGTAATTGAACAAAACAAAAAGTAACACATGCTTACTTGTAGCAACAACACAAGCTTTCAGTGGATGGGACATTATGAATATTGCAATAAGCTTCAACAAGGGGGCAATGGCCATGGAGATAAGTTTGTAGACATTCAACCTTTTCTTCTTGAGCTCCTTCTCTTGTTTATCATGTTTCTTTGTAAAAGATGACCAAGTGTTCTTAAGAGTCTTGAATTCATCCTCAACGTCCACAGATGATGCTTGTTCACTGGAGAAAGCTCCATCAAACCTCTTAGCATCTTCTGAAAACTTTGAAAACTCGCTAGCCAATATTTCCCAAATAGCTTCTAAAGATTCTAACTTTTTCAATTGAGTTGAAAAGAACGGTCATATCCTTGCCCAAGTAAACATGAGAACTAGCACCATAACAATCCTATACGTGATCCAATCAGTACTAATGGAGCTACCCAATGCAAGACCTATCCCTTCACTAGAACAAATGTTCTGAAGGGTTGCCTCAAACTTTTCAATACAACTATGACCCACGTCTTCCGAACTTTTAAATTTCGCCGAAAAACTCTCCAAATTCTTCACAAATCCATTTACTTTCTCCCTTCTATCTTTAATCATTTTACTATTGTTCCCATTGCCATTTCTTGCTCTTTCAATACCTCAAAAATCACAACCTTTTGATGTTTGATCAGGTTCAACATCACACTTACACATTCATCCTATACTTCTAGTTAATAAAGAAAAATCAATATCTAATCAATGAGCACTATTTACATTTTAAATTACAACTTGTCACCTGCAAAAATATAAAAAGAAATAAATCAATAAAGAAAACATACTTAAATAAACTAAAAAATAGATAAATTAGTATTTAAGTCTTACCCAAAACAAAGACCTTCATTTCAGATGCAATTAGCAATAGTACAATGCATACTACTACCGAAGCAATTGCCATCTGATTAAGTTTTGAGGTATCACATTTCTCTTCCTGTAACATCTGATCTTGTTTTTGAACTACATCTATGAATGTGGTCCAAATTTGCTGAAGATCAGCTAATTCCTTCCCTTTAGCCGAGGACAATCGTGAAAATTAGACTTCTAATAGGTCCTTTTTGCCAAATTCAACAACATCCCAACAAAATTGATGAAACTCCTCACTAAGAACTCTAAACATGAGACCACAAAACTTCAATTTTTTATAAACTAGGGAGTATAGTGGCCAAAGTCGTGCTCATAAAAACAGTATAGCAGTATAAACCACAAACATGAATGTTGGCACACTATTTGCTAAAAAAACTAGACAAGATAAAGACAATGTTCCCTATCATTCCAGTGGTGGATGTGAAATTTTGTAGAGTAGCATCAAAAGTTTGAAAGCATGATAGGATAAAAGCATTTGACCTTTCATACGCTTCCTTAAAAATTTTGAACTTTGGCTCAAATTCAGCCATTTTCTCCCTCGTCTCTTGCATCCTTCTCCTTAAAACTTCAAGTGACACTTCCGCAAATTGATCTATTCTTTCTCATCTATCTTGCACCATTCTCCTTCCTCTTTCAGGCACATCATTAGGCTGCATTTGCACACTTTCAGTCATGCCACAATTGTTTTCGATTTAATTACATCTGCACCACTATTGTTTTATGCTCCAATTTGATCTTGATTTTCACTTGCAAGTTGCAATAGATGCCTCCAAATTTTGAATGAACTATTGATTCACAGTTTCGATAGGGTTTTTTTTGCTCCAATTTGATCTTGATTTCCCCTTACAACAAACACCTCCAAATTTTGAATCAACTCTTGATTTAGAGTTTCAGCAGGGATAACTTTAGGCTCATCTTGAGCTAGTAGAGATCTATCCAAATCTTCAACCAATTCTGCATCAACTTGATCCACAAATATTAAGTGTTGTTCCATAATTGCTATTCTTGGGCTTGTGGGCTTTGTATCGACAACAAAAAAGGGATGATTAAGGTAATTATTTAGTAATTTAAATTGTGTTAAAAAATGCATGCAAAAAAAGGATGATAGAGTCTTAACCAAAATAAAATAAACAGTATATGAAATAAATTAATGACATGAATATGATGCTTAGATTAAACAAACAAGCATAGATGCATACATAGGCAATTGGACATGAAAAAGCCTAACATGCCTAGATTGGACTATTAGAAAACAGACCGAAAGTGGTCAGCCTAGAATTGGACTACTAGAAATCGGACCGAAATTGGTCAGCCCAGAATTAGACTTCTAGAAATCGGACCAAAATCGGACAAATATGATCCTTTGATTAAACAAATGAATTTAGATTCTTTGGATGTGTGGTGGCTATATTTGGAAAAGGGAATGGCAAAGTACAACATATATTAAATAAATAGCATAGATTAAACTAACATATTTAGATTAAAAAAATATTTAGTACAAAAGCATAGACCAAAATGTTTAGTTGTTCTCTTCGTGCAAACATTACATCATACATCAAACAAACATATGCGCATGATGGTGTGCCAACTAAAATCTTTCTTACTATGTTCTTATGGCACTTTTAGTGAACAACATAAATTAAATAATTACAATATCTCTGTTTCCAAATATTACAATATCACAGAAAGGGAAAGCATTGACATTATGGTTCTCAAATATTATAGTATACCTATTTTCAAATAATGCATGATGTCGTTATTTTCAAATAACGTTATTTTTTTTTATACAAGTGAGTGACGAGGTTTTCTTCTTAGTGCCAAAAACATCTTAGGGTTTTATTTTTTTAAAAAAACCAACAAAACAATGTCGTTTCAATGGAGGCTTTCATTTTTTTTTAAGTGGGGTCTTGACATTTACTAATCCTCCAACTTAAGTGGCACTTGGGGATTTCCTTTTTCTTAAAAGAATTACTTAATTTTTATCCACGTTAAAAAAATCAAAAAGATTCCCACTTTCAAAATTAAAAAAAAACTCATGAAATGACATTGGGAATATTACTAGATGCATTTAGGAATAATTGAATGATCAAAGATTTAACAAAAGAATAGTTGCAGATATTCATTTTCATATGTTTTAGTGATTCTGATGTGACTCGAATTAGAAGCTCGGTACGCGCACTAAATTCTTAAGGTAAAATCTAGCTTAACATAGTTGAGAACAAATTTAATTGCAGAGACGACATGTTTTGTTGTTGGACTTTTTTTCCTACTCTGTGGAGACATAGGAGAACAACCCCTCCGGGTGCCAAGGATTTAGGTTTCCTAAACCAAAAGTAAAATGAAGCTTAAAGATCTCAATTTTAATCAAAAGATAGGAACACCTAAAGGAAGAAACTCATTATATTGGGCCCTTTTGTTTCATTGAGACAAATACAAAACACACAGTGAGTTTTACTAATTCATGACCAAATTACAATGATAACAATTAGAATCAAATAACAAAGTTTAAGGAACTAAAGGTGCTAAAAAGACCTATGAGACTAGAATATTAAACTCATGAGGATGAAATGAAACATCTTGTAAAGAAAAAATATTCCCTTCAAGCGTCTCTTTTTATTGTCTTTATAGTGCTTCAACTATGTCATTCCTGAAATAATGGTATCAAATCCCCAATTAGTTGTGAAATCCCCTGGTGATTAACCCCAAGCAACCAACTATGTGATCACCTTCCTTGGATTTCTTTCAATTATGCAAGTTTTGACTTGGCTTCTGATTTTATTCTCCCCATGATTTGCTCCTTTGACATTAACTTTGATTTTTTCCTTGACTTAACTTTCAAAAGCTGAATTTCCTAAGGGCTTTTTTCCTGAGTCTGTACGTTTGTTCTTTGGATTTCTTTCATTCTATGAGTTTTGACTCGGACAGTGGTTTTGGGAGACTAATATTCCAACTCTCGGGACCTTCATTTTCCCCTCTTTTGTCTTAGTCCTCAAGAAGCCAAGTTCATGGGTGGTCCCTCGGCATTGGTCTCCATTTTAAATGGGTCTCATGGTCTCGGTGCGACCTACCGGGCCCAAAAAATACGACCACAATCTTAATTGTATTTGTTTGCATTGGAAACAACCTTGAATGGAAGGATGAACTGTTTGCCTATATTCACCATTAGAGACATGTATCATTGTTGAACAATAGAACATGGCTTTGATTGAAGATTAAATAAGAATAGAATAATCAAAATTTGTAAAATGTAGGAAAATTATCATGTAAAAGTTTTTTTTTTGAAGAATCATGTAAAAGTTAGATCAACTAAATTTTAATAAATAGTGTATAATTCTTCGAGCTAATCATGTTAAGCAAATCTGTTCGCAAATTTTCAGAGTACAGTAAGTATTTAAATCCGATTCAAGTTCCAGTAATTTCCATTGTGTCCTTTCCCCTTTTTTTGTTTTTTATCAAAGGTTGGTTCTATGTTGACCACATCGACCTAGACCACTCTGGTTGTGAGTTTTTAATTTGTATCATCAGCAATGAGTTCAGGGAGGCGGCTATGGAAGCTTATTTTCATAGCCAGAGACGTCGCTGATACAAATTTGCAGACTTGCAGTCATCAATTATGCTACTGATCAGTATTCGGTGCTCATTTAATGTCTCTCTAATTCAGGGAAAGAGCAGCTTCGAATTTGACCTTCCCCTAAACGCACCGTGTTGGGCAATATTAAACTTTAAAAAAGAACATTTCTTTTTGGTTGGAGGCTTAAACCCTAGTGACTAGCAAAGTGCAGAAGCTGAGAGTTTGTCACACTTGTTCATGCCTGTGTCTCCATTGAATTATACAGAGACATCATAGTAGAATTATTCAGATTCTTGCAAGGAAGTTGCTACCCGAAACATCATCTTTCAAACAAGTAAGCGACCATCTCTCTCTCTCTCTCTCTCTCTCTCTCTCTCTGATTATGTGCTTAGCTGAATTATCTGTTTTAGTGTGAAAGGTTTTCGCTTTGCTCTGATTTTCTTTCCTGCTGTTGCAAAATTTACTCCTTTCTTACTTTCATTGCTCTATTTTCCAGTTTGGGTTTTGTTTGAGTCGTTACAATGCCTAAATGGATTCTGGATTAGTCAAGTTCATTAGAGGGTGATGATTACTTAGTTATTTAAAGAATTTAGCCTAAGATTGGTGTTTTGGTGAATTTGCATTCAGGGTATTGGACGATTTTCTTATTACACAAATAAGGCACTTGATGTTGGACAGCCAACTCCTGCAACTCATCCTCAGCTATTATGCTTAAAACCTGAATTTGTATAAGCGCAAGACGTATATTTATGTTTTTTTACGGGCACAAACGGAAGATAACAAAGTTAATTTGTTTATTACTGGACTTGTGTAATTTATTCTTTGCAGTTGATGAAGGAAGGAGGGATCACACCTGGAATAACTAAAGATGAGTACATCTCTAGAAGGAAAAAGCTGTTGGAACTTCTCCCTGAGAAGAGTTTAGCAATCATTGCTGCTGCTCCTGTAAAAATGATGACGGATGTTGTGCCTTATACATTCTGACAAGATGCTGATTTCTCATATATCACTGGCTGCCAACAGCCTGGTGGTGTGGCTGTTTTGAGTCATGAGGATGGATTATGCATGTTCATGCCAGAAGCATCTCATCATGTATGTTCCATTTTGAA
>CAODLS010688740.1:0-13071 GCA_948243855.1 Flueggea neowawraea
TTTTCTTTAGCTTTTTCTTTATGTGAGTGTTCCAATGGTTCTTGATTTCATTATCAGTTCTTCCAGGTAAATGAGAAGCAATCTTGGACCACCTGTATAAAACCAAAATAAAATTTCCTTCTTTAGACATCACTATAATGAATAAAATTTAAAATTATTGAAGAAAAAAAAAAAGATAAAGCAATCAATGTAGATCTGAAGAAGGACGGAAAAAAATTGCTACATCATGATTATGGTTACACGGGACCACGCCTTAAAAAAAAAAAGAGAACTATACCACTGTTTTGGTCCATTTCAGAGAAAGATGTTGCTAGAGCTTAATTAAATGTTCAAAATCCATGCTTATTGAAATAGTAATATTTTTATAATTAGTAGTAATAGTTAGTAATTGCATTTATAAATTTGATTATCTGTTTCTGACAATTTTATTTGGTGTAATAAATTAATAATGCACTTCACATGGTATAAGTTCACAAATTTGAAAATCTGGAGTCAAGAACATCCACCATAGAAATAAATAAACAAAATTTCAGATGTCATAACTCAATTCTATAATTTAATGAAGGTATGTAAGTGTAGTAAAGAATAATTGTTTTTTATTAAAAAAAAAAGAAGAAGCAGAAATGATTGACTATACCTGTTACCAAGTTGAGCATGAAGATCAATCACCATTTGTTCTTCATATTCAGAAAGAAGGCCTCTCTTCAAGTCTGGTCTCAGATAATTTGTCCATCTAAGCCTACAACTCTTGCCACATCTTAATAACCCTGCAATTCGTTTTAAACACTCCATTTAGTTGAGCAATAAATCATTTCTTAGTTTCTATCACAAACTTGAACCTAATGAAATGGAATAATGATTCCAAACAAATCATCAGGCTTCCATTTTCCTTTTTTTTTTGCTTGGTTAATCACCAATAACCAATTGGGAGACAAGCTCAAATAAATTGATGTGTGCTTTTGTCGGCAACTTGGTTTTCACTTCTTACAAAACAAAACACCCACTATTTATATCACCTCAACTCAAGTTTTGGAGTACTAAGAAAACCCAAACGGCCAAAACTAATAATCTTGGTCCCATCCCCATGTTTTTCAACCTCTTATTGAAAGCCATTGAACCAAAGTCCAATGCTCAGTGGCTCCTATCTCGTGATGAAGGTGGTAAAAGAATTTTTGACTTTTCTTTCATAAAATAACAAAGGGAGGATAATACTAGATGGGTTTGGACAAAAACAAAATAAGTAATGTATATTTGACTGAGAAAAATCTGCCCAGTTGAAAAATAAAATGTGCTGAGAGAAATGATCAAGTCGATCGATGGTATAGAAGTGACTAAAAAAATGCAAACTTCCAACTCTGCTTCTCCTTGGTAAGCAACAAATGAATATTTTGTTAAAACTTGTATTTGACACTCAATTACTAGAGTTAGTTTTTTTTTTTTTAAATGGGCTCTCTCTACAAATCAAATGCTTGATCCTTTAGAGTTAAAGACGAGGAACAACACATGCACCTAATCACTCGAGGTAAACTTAAATGGAAAGCCTGAACTAAGGTGGGAGTAAGGCAAAAAAAAAATGTGTTTAATTATTGTGGTGGAAGCAAGGAGGAGAGACCTGCAAGCTTAGGAACAGCTCGCCAGCAACATTGGCCGTTGGTGAGGATAAAGTTGATGAGTTTCTTATCTTCCTCTGCAGTCCATGGCCCTTTCTTCAACCCAACTTTGTCACAACATGGTTGCCTTCCCATCTTCACTTACTTACAACCCACAAAACCATACAAAGATATATAGATAATATATATTATCAATGAGAGATCACACTCTTTTGAAAGAGATTGAGAAGATTTCAGAAATGGGATGGCGGGGCATGAGCACTGCCTAGCTACCTACTTATATATACAAATCATAAACCAAATAAAGATTAATAAAAATTATAAAAAAATATAAAAGAGAGAAGATTAATAAAGTAATATTTGTTTTTGTTTGGTATTTTTGTCATGTAGTTTTGGGGTATAGTGTTAGTGCTGGTAATGCTAATATTGCTCCGGTTGTGTACACGTGTAAAAGCAGTAAGGAACGCGTAATTGGCACGTGCGAGGGTCGTCATCGATAGCGCCACCTCATCACCTTTCTTTGCTTCAGTTTCAAGTCTCGGATTGTGTGATTGTAAGTTTATTAAAAACAAACTTTAGTTCTCATTTGCTCATTCTTACATACACCTCACCCATGCTTGACGGAAAGTAAAAGTGAAAGATAAAAAAAGGAAAACGTAATTATATCATTTATTATATGATTAATTCCCATGCATTTGCATATATATGCAAATATTTACGCGTTGTTACTTGTTGGTACCTTGGTTTTACCTTTTATAGAAAGTTATGGATTTTTTTCTTTATTTTATGCAAAATAGTCTACCCGATTGACCTAATAAATGTATGGTCCAATTTGTACAAACCGGCCTTCAAAGGAAAAACAACTAGAGTTAATTATGTTAGCTGCACTAAATAAAATATTAAATTTAATAAATAGATAAATATAATTTTAATTTTAATAAATAGAAATATATTTAAATTTTATTTAGAAATGTCATTTTTTTAAACTAATTTTGAAAAATAACAGATGAAATTTTTTTAAGACCACTTTTTTGAATGTGATAAATAGAATTTTAGAAACTACTGAAAAACTTTTGAAAATTTTTTGAGACTTTATAAATTTGACATTTTTGCAAATAACTTGAAGCGTGTTTTTATTTCTAGAAAACTATTTCGGATAGGCCTAAAAATTAATTTATGTATTTAATTTTAGTATAAATGTGTGATTTTCCCAAATAGCTAAGACTTTTAAGAAAAGGATATTTTTGAGAAAATAAATATAAAAGTTTAAATTACAAATATAGATATACATTTTTTTTTTATCATCGCTGCCTCATTTTCTGACTATAGTGTTTCTTTATTTTTTCTACATCCAAGTTTGCTTTCTATCACGATACTTTCTTCAACGCTCCATCAACATCGCTCCTATCACTTGTATCAGAGAGTTATTTGGCTACTATTTGTATTAGTCAGTTTTATGTCTTCCATTTTCATACGTTTGTGTATATTTATAACTCGGTTGATTTGTCTACATTATTGAGTTTCAGATGCTGGCGAAAAGAAAGTTTATTACATTAATCCATTATTGCTGCCATACTTTGTCAATATTGACCGTAAGCATTTGTACATTTTTGAGAAATTGGATTATTGTACTTGGACATTGATGATTAATCTTAAATTTAAGCTTAAATCATCCCTAAAAATCACCTAATGGGAGAGGATTGCCACTTGAATTTAAACTCGAGAAACCATTTCTATCTAATCTATTCAATGTAGGATAATTTTATTCTTAACAATTAATAAAATTGATAAAAAAAATTAAAACATAAATTTTATATTCAAAACCGTATGAATTCTAACAAGGTAATGGTCCAAATCACGCGGAATTTTTGTTTTTATTTGAGAGATTTTTGACGGGGTTTTGTAAATGTTGAAGGTCGATGGCTTTAAAAATGATGCATTGCTTAAAATGAATCTACCTAGTCAAAACTCCCTTTGCTTGGAATGAAACGACCGCGCATTTTTTGTCAATCAAAAAACCAATCCATTTGAACAAAATTGAAAAAGAACAAGATAGGGAGATAACACAACTTTAAGAACTCATCGGTACAATGAGATAAACCATAACCATTAAAAACATGAAATTTTACCACTTAAAACTAGTACAAACAGTTGGATGCGTGAGTTATCAAATGAGTTTGATTCCTAATGTCCGTCCAATTGCTCAAAGTTTTCAAAAAAAAAATAAATCTCAATTTGGATGTGGTAGGCCGCTTTCCACAGGGACAATGTCGATTTCCACTACAAGTAAGAAGACGCAAAATAGTTCAAATTAGGTTCACGCGTTTCAAGTCTACAACCTTTTATAGGTTCCTGTTAACAATACTTGGTCCAAATTCAATACAATTTTCGTATGATGATTAGAATTTAATTATTGTTTTTCTTTAAAATTCAGTAATTTGATGTTCAGCTGTCTGTTGTTTTTTCAATTCATCACAAGTGTATGACCAAGCAATATTCAATAGATTTTCAATATTTATCTATAGCAATTGTATGACCAAGCAATTACTCGTGTTGATTTTCAATATTTTCAACTCTGTATGATGTATTTAAATTTAATTTATCTTAAAATCTATTTTTTTTTGTCAATAAAAAATCCACTACAGATATACTCTTGAGGTAATTTAATTCAGTGGAAAATTACTCGTGTTGATTCCTCTTAAAAAGATGAAGTGAAAAATAAGTCTTCGAAACCCAGAATAGATACTATTAGAACCTAAACACCACTAAACGTTCTGATCCGCTATTAAAGAAATATCATAATCTGAAGAAATCAGCAAATTTATGCATTATACATTGGAATATATGTGTTGATAATCTTTGTACTATTAAACAATAGGGGGTTCAATTTTTCTAATTCAAATTCCAATATTAATAACATACTACTATAGAAAATAGGGTTTTATCGTAAATTGATATATCATAAATTGGTGATAAATATTTCAACTCTTAGTCCAAGCTAGTTCCCATTGACGAAAGTTTTGATATCTATCTACATGATTGATATATTTTCATTTCCATTTTTCGTATTCAAAATTAGACCGTAAATCCTGGATGAGCTTTATTAACTTTTGCTTCTTTTGAAGCAACGCAATACACATAGTTAATTACTTATGAAGAGAAATGCACTTTACGGTCATACGTAAAACGACATAATATTTGTATACTAGTATAAGAATATGATGTTTATACTGTATTGCAGTCCCACAGTCTTACGTTTTAAGCAAAATCATCCTTTTCCTGATTTCTTTTTTTCTTCCTTTTTTGTGAAAAAAATTCCTTGATCCTAATTACACCGAAAAGTTTCTATTTTTTAAATTTACTATACAAAATCTAATTTAAATCAATTCGAGTATCTTGTTTGTAGTTAGATTCTTTTTATAAGTTGATTTTCTTAAAATTTTATTCATCTATATCGTGAAAAGTGATTTAGAACAACAATTGATTCCCTATACAAACCAAGAATAAAAAATTAAAAGAATTAAACCCACAAAAATTTATGATTGCCCCACTCATATAGCTTTGACTATGTATCACATAATATAGCGCTCTAAAATTTGAATAGGATTCTTTTGTACGCATTCGTTAAATAATCCTAACAGACATCCCAGTTTTCGGGTTCAAGGTGAGATTGTTAGTCAATATCGATCTCATCGACTGTTTTTGTGTTTTTCCATGTATCATAATATTCTACTCCAACAGCATAACAAGATTACAATCTTTCAAACTTGTTTTCACATATTTGCAATACAAGTGTGTCACCGTATATTGTTTTAAATCGAAGTCAACTAAAAATCATGTCTTCGTTATGTAGATGCTGGATATTGGGGCATATCTAGCTCTTCAGTACCGTATTGTCGTAACATCTGTCAGCAGAAACTTGAGTTAGAGAATCCCACCATATTGGCACTGGGAATTTGTGAAATACATGATTTCAACTGACATATATAATTATACTTTTCAGATTATTTTCTTGTGTTTACACTTGAATCTGAACTACAATCTGGAACTTTCCCCCCCACAGTTTGGATGATGCTGACTTGCATATTGCAATTTTAAGTGCCACATAATTACAACAGTTATTTTTTGGAAAAGAAAATAATGGTGAACGATAACATGCAACTAAAAAAATTGCAGCTAAAGTCATATGGCAAGTAGTGTGTTATTTCCGTTACATTCGCAAGGTGTTCGCAAATTTTCACATTATCCTTTAACAAATCCAAAGATACCCTCATTGAGAGTGATCATTCTGTTTATCGTCACTACAGTGTATTTGGTGTGGAATAAGAGTTAGATTGGATCGACTATCATACCACTTTGTCATGGGGTCATTACTCTCTTTCCAAAAGATCAACATATTAGAATGTAGAGTGCCTACACATTTATAATTCAAGACTCACTCTTCACCAATCATATGCAGGAATTCATCACATATTGCATGAGTAAAATTAGAGTAGGAAAGAAGAACTGAGGGAGATAAAAATGGGTCCGCCCATGCTGGATCATGGGTGGAACCCAAACCCGAATTAATATGTATAAGCTAGGGTGGTTGTCAATCGGTTTGATAACCGGTACAATTAGTGTTTTGGTTTGACTTCCTTATTAGTTTAGGAAAAAGACTTTTAAATTAGTTAGAATCCTAATTGGGAAGGAGTCCTAATTAGTTGCAAGAGAGGCTTCCTTATTAGGAAGCTTGAAACCCTAATCAACTTGTATATGTTGAGTTCTGTTTTGATGATGATGAATGCAAAACATCTATGAACAGGTGGAAAGTTATAGACTTGCTGATATCTGGCTACAAAGAACTTAAAAGAGCAATCTAAACACGTAGGACAAATGCCATGTGTGTAGAAGGCAGTGCAGTGCGCGTAGATAATTCATTCCAGAAGGCAGTAAGCATCCGACTCCTTACTATGCACGCAAACGAGCATGTTACGCACGTAGTTTGGCAACTATTTAGACAAGATAAGAGCATCAGTTGACAAACATGTAGAAGGGTGTAAGAATGCGTGTAGAAGAGTAAAGGCGTGATATTTCAAGAAACATTCTACGCACGTAGATGAGGATCTTATGCAAGTAGGCAAGCATCAGATGAGGACAAAGCTAAGACGCTCCTTGGGATTTGAATTTGAATATTCTCTGACACAGTCACGTGAAGAATTAAAGATCTGATCTTGGATAAACGACTACGCACATAGAATAAGGTGTCACTCACGTAGCTAACCACTGGGTGAAAATGCATATTCTAGAATTCAGATCAATGCACGAAGCACATGATACAAAGTAGGGGTGCATAAAAAACCAAATCGAACTGAAAAATCGACCAAACCGAAGACAAATCGAAGGGGAATGGATGATTATGGATGCTGAAATGTGAAAATCGACAGGTTCGATTCGGTTAGTGGTTTTAGTCTTTTGAAGACCGAACCGAACCGAACCAAACCTAACCTATTCTTATTACATAAAGGCCACCATATTTGATACCCACTCCAGTAGTAACCTATTTTTATTTTGATTTATTTGGAAAATAATTTGTTGTATTAAGATTTTGAAGTGCGATGATGTTATTTATAAATGTAGTTTTTATTTATGTTTTAAACTGACCTAACCGATAACTAACTGATCTAACTGAACCGAAAAACCAGTGATTTGACTGTAGATGACCATAGAGTAAAACTAAACCATTCGGTTCGGTTGGTAGTTTAACTACAAAATCGAATCGAACCATGTGCACCCCTAATACAAAGCACGTAGATCATTTGCCTACACACGTAGAACGGGTACAAGGCATGTAGATGCCAATTTATCCAAGGCACATAGAAGGAAGATTAAAGAACAAAAAATTCAGTTGGATCAAAGTACTATGCATGTAGATGGTGGTTATGCACGTAGTATGTTGTTACGTCATTACTGGATAGATTTTCTATTTGTTTTACAACAGCTACTTTGAGTCTCCAACGACCATATTCTTACAAGTGTCTATAAATAGACGTCCCAAAGCAGAAGGAAGAAACGAGAGACCCTTGCTAAACTTGCTATTCATTTTCTCTCTCACTTCTACCTTTCTAACCCATTTGAGCTATTTACTTGCTATCACATTTTTTGGTTTGCGTGAGCTTTAAATCTGTTATATCTTTGGGTTGATTTTGTAACAAGCAAAGTTGTTTGCTTGGGGTAAATAGATTTCTTGTTATGCCTTAGAAAAATAAGAGTGATTACTAGTGAGCCTTAGAAAACTAGACTTTCGATTTGCTAGTTAAGCCTGCAAAAACTAGAGGCTTGGTTTCCAAGTTAACCCCGCAAAAACTAGAGGTTTGCCTTGGTTGTTTTGTCCTGAAAACAAGTGGTTTCACTTTTCTAGTTGTGCCTGTAGAAACTAGGGATTATGTTTTCTTGTTGAGCTCGTAAAAACAAGTGGTGTAAATGGTTTCCCTCCACCCGAATGTGAGGAGATAATGGATTGAAATTCTCTAGGGGATCTAGAGGAGTGGACGTAGGTCAACGAGGATCCAACCACTTTAAATTGGATTTGTGCTCTCTTCCCTTACTCTCTCTTATTTACCTTGCACTTGCATTTAATTTATATTATTGTGTGTGGATTGGATCTTTAGTTTTAAGTTGTTTCCTCATTTAACTTTGATGTTGGTTAAAAGAACTTTGTTAATTGTTCTAGTTTGCAAAATTTCTTTCAACGAAGTTTTTAACTTACTTGAAATCCAATTCACCACCCTCTTGCATTGCCATTCCCATTGGGACCTACACTTTTAGTATAAATATTGGCTAGCTGGGAAACAATAGATATGCAATTACAAAGCAATTAGATGCAATTAATAGAATTGTCTCTCTCCCTCTCCCACACCAAAGCTGTCGGCTCTCCTCCTAGGGAAGAAAAATTTTTTCTCTTCTTGATTTGCGTCTTAGGATTCATCTAGTGGCATTTAGGTTGTAGGTACACACCACGTGCTCGTCGTCTCACTGTATTCTACAGATCCAGAATCTTCTACATGTCAATTGAGGTGGGCTTGATTACCTATGATTTACTAATTGTATATATGTGTAGGAAACTTTCATTAGTATCAGAGCGTAGGTTATTTTTAATGATTTTTTCATTAGGTTGATAAATATGTAACCTTCTTGCCGAACCTTACTATTTTGTAAAAAGAATTTGTTTTTCGTGCAAATATTTTATTTGATTTTGATTCGACTATCCGAATAGGCTTGAACAAAGTTTGGAATTTTGGAATTATGATTGTACCACTGTGTTAAGAAAAATGCATATGCCATGACTGCAAAATTTAGAGCAAAATTCAGCTAGGACTCAGACTTGGATGGCGACACACTATTTTATGAGAAACCGATAAGCTAGGCCACACATGGCACCTTGTGATAGGCCACGTGTGCTGACTAGGCGATGACATGGCATTGTCTATTGGAATCAGTGTGACGACATATGGCAACTAGTGAGAGGTGGATGCCACATCATCTGCCATATGGCATTGCTGACTACCGTGACACGTCTGATGTGTGGACCAATAACATGGTGACACATGGCATTGCTACATCATTAACAAACGTTTGATTATGGAAGGCATTTCTTTGACTTACTATTTGTAGGGATTAAATTTTGTTTGTTTGCATGGGATACAAAATAAAACATACAATGATGGCATATATGCATCACATGGATATATATAGCATGATTTAAATGTGACATAACAAGGCTCAAATCTAAGTTTGATCTCACAAGCCAATATGAAGATCAAGGGTCAACCTAGGGTGGTCTTCATTCTTCATTGGTACGAACAGTCTCCATCTCCTTTTACATTAATGTATAAATAAAATATATACTAATCTATTCTAAAATAAAATAAAACAGGCACAATCGCCAAAATAATACATAAGCAATTGAGATAGACACATTTGCCAAACACTTGCAATTAACAATAAAACCAATCACATAGGTTTAATTGGGCTATGTCATGCACCATACATATTGAATCATCATTCAAATCAAACATTATCAGATTATGAACATAAAAAATATCAATCAAAGAATTACATTGATTAAACGTTGGAGGTGCAAAGCGGTTTCGCAAGTTGGTTGAGAGGGAGGTATGTAATTGGCATTGCTCATTAAACGATTTGCTAATATTATTTGTATTAATTCCATTAATATCTGAATCTCATAATCAAATTATGATTCAGCCCATTATTTGTAATCTCATTACAAAATTACATATACAAAACTCTAAACGGCTTTCTAGATGATTCTTAACATACTATGGAAATCATCATTCAAATTCAGCCTTCAACATATAAATTCTCAATTTTATCTTGCTAAATTAAATCATAAATCATGTCATTAATTCAGCAACAATATATAACAATTCATGATAAGGCCGGATAGCATATAGCAACACAATTATATTGCATACAAAAGAATCGTCTATGTCGATAATGCAAGTGGCTCTGATACCACTATTGGAATTTGTGACTAAGTTTATGACATTCATAAGTATACATGGTAGCAGAAATAACAAATAAATTTTAATCTAGAATTCCACTAAGGATTCATGCATATCAACATACACAATTAGGGTTAACAATTTTTACCTTAATAAATGCTCCTATGATTCGACCAAATGGCAATGTTGGTGTACCTTTTAGTATAAAACTCAAAACCCCTTTCCCATATTGGCTTTGTGCGAACGTGACTAAAGGTATTCACATGAATGAACCTCCTTGAATTGGTTGGGTGTACTAGCACCGAGAATCACTATTCTAGCTCTCAAAAAATTTTCTCTCTTCTGGTGTGTCAAAATTCAGCCAAGGGTTTTTAAGAATATTTCTCCAAAAACGTTCAAGCCTCCATACACATATATGTAGATGTGTAGAAACCCTAGTTTACAAGTACTGAAATTCTACTTACTTGTCCTACAAGTATATGAACTCCTTTACTTGTTCTACAAGTATTAGAACTCTATTACTTGTCCCACAAGTATTAAACTTCCAAAACAGGTGTTGTAGTCATATTCTACTACTTGCCACATAAGGAATTCTAAAAAATAGGAGTTGCAGTCTTTATGCATTAGGTCAAGAGAAGACTAGTCAAACTAGGACTCTTAATTACTTAATACATAAGAATAGAATACAACCCTAATAAGGATATGTGTGTGACAAATTTTCTCCTCTATTTTAATGTATATTGGTCTTTTATTTATATGAAACATTTTCATCAAATAATTAATGCATTATTAATACACATAGGCCGAATATTATGTCTTACATAACATAATGCCAAAGTCTTAATAATAAGTCATTTATATATATTAAAAGCCCATTACGTTAATGAATAATGTCGCATTTATTATGAATTATTGAATTATTAATGATCAAACCAAATTAATCATCTTAATAATTCGATTACTACAAGAGCAAATATTTATGAACCAATTTAATTCGTTCTTATGTGTGACCCATTAGGCCCACTATAAAGTGGCAATGGGTATTGTCCCAAAACTTGGGCCCAAAGTCCATATGTGGCATCTATTAATACATTATGGCAACCCAAAATCGAGTGGATGTCGGTGATCTGAGTTAACTTTTCACAGTTTGATATTTTGTCCTTTTGTCTCACGATATCTCATTTAAGTATAAAGCATGGTCACATGTCAACCTTACATTGCTTAACATGTTTTTTGATCCCAAGTAGATTGATATAACAAATTACATTGATACCCTTAATCAATTCATTCAAGTATGCATACATTCCATCAATCCTACTCATCAGGTGGCCTAACGATATCACTTTTCTTAAGAGGAACAAATTCTTCGCTCTTACTATCACTCATCTACAAGATTCATGACATATCCAAGATTCATGAGATAACCTTCATTGTTACCCTATTACGGATAACGTTTGACTAAGTCAAAACATGTGATTCATCAAGTTGGAGTCGATATTGAGTTTCGGTCAGAGGACTCAAATATCACCACTGCATGAAAGCTACTTGTGACATTACTCCATAAAGTGTTTTCATA
Source organism: Flueggea neowawraea (assembly GCA_948243855.1). NCBI lineage: Eukaryota > Viridiplantae > Streptophyta > Magnoliopsida > Malpighiales > Phyllanthaceae > Flueggea > Flueggea neowawraea. The sequence goes on from CAODLS010688740.1 coordinate 11,691, forward strand.
GCATGCCAGTCAAATATATGTTCCCCAACATGCATCTATGTTTTAAGTGACATCCCATATCTATAATCAGTAAAACGTTATTATCCTCTTAGCAACATACTAACCTTAGTTTATTATCATTCCCATGATAATAATCGATTAGGGACATTTAGAATAATATTTCATTTGCCTTATGTTTTTACTATCAAGTCGCACATTTGATGACATAAGGAAGAATCAACTATTCATGGAGATTTTTATCTTTATAAAACATATAATATTTCATAGATATGAAATTAAATGCATATCTATTAAATGATAAATTAAATGACAATGTACATAACTGATTGGACTAGGACACTAAAACTAACAAATAGGCCTCTTACACATCATTTTGGGGGATCTTGGTGACTTTCACATTAAAGAAGTGAATTATTCTCTATGAATTTCCAAGGAGATTCAAGGCATTGAAGTGGAAAGATAGAAGGGATTTGAAGGAGGCTTCAATCACTCATTGATAGAATCTTATTTATTTCCTTTTATCTTATTGTTCTTTATTCAGAATCATGTTTAGGTTTTATTTTTATTTCTCTTTGCTTAGTTTTATAAATATGCTAGTTTAGATTTTGTGTTAGGGTTTAGAGATATAAACTTTGGATTGATGTTGCCTTAAAGGAGAAAACAGAAACCTAGTATGACTAGGAATGAATTCGGGCTTCTTTTTGCACAAAGGGGGAAACCGAATCATAGTAGGGCAAGGAGAAGGAGAATTTTGGTTCATATGTACTATCTATCTAGGTCATCTCATATGCTTATAAATAGACTTGCACCCCTTTCCATTCATTCATCCCTTTGTCGAACTTGTGTGCTACAATTCAAAGAGAGAAAATAATTTTGTGAGCTTTAGAATAGTGATTCTAAAAGGGTGCTAGTAGACTGCAATTATTCCAAGGTAAGTTCGTTCGTGTGGATACCTGTAGCCATGTTTGCACGGAAGCAATGTGATTCCACAAAGGTGATTCGGGTTCTTGGTGCTAAGAGCTACACCAACGTTTCATACAACAGATCGATTGAACCTTGGTGAAAGGTAAATCTTCCAACCTTAATTATATATGTTGATTTGCATGGGTCCTTGGTGGAATTCAAGGCATTAAATTTTGTTATATCTACTGCCATGTATGTATATGATTGTCATATTTTAGCTGCGAATTTCAACAGTGATATCAGAGACACTTGCATAATCAACATATATAATTCTTTTATATGTGATATAATTGACATGTATGATTGATTCGGCCTTGTTATACTATTGTTGATATATTATTAAACACTTGTTTAGGGATTAATTTAGCAAGACAAAATTGGATTTTAAATGTTAAAGGCTGAATGTTTGATTGCACTA
>CAODLS010688794.1:0-11687 GCA_948243855.1 Flueggea neowawraea
TTCTCTACCTCTCCTCTCTTGTTTTCTCTCAATTCAGATATCAGAAAGTGCAGACAATGAGACCTGGAAGCTTACACTTTGTTCTCTAAGCATGAGAAGAAATCTGGTTAGGTGCCACCATTAGGTTCAACCACATTGCACTCATTTGACACATGTTTCATGTTCCTTGCATTCTGTTAACACCTGGCATCCACTAATTCTTCTGATTTGTTTTTTTAATCATCCACTTAGATTATTTATAGAACTGTCCTAATGTCTTTAAGAAACTACCTACTCAGTCCTCTCTCTTAATAATTTCACTTTTGACCCCTGATTCTGTTACAAGTAACCCTTTTTTTTTACTCTCATAACACCCTTTAAAATATTCTAAAACCATCTAGAATATGTATCAATAATATAGGCAAGGCCCAAATGAATGCACAACTATGTACGTTATATGCGATGCATGCTCGTATGTATGAAATGTTGGTTACGGTCGTGACATACAAAATATATTATATATTATTAATTACCAAACAAGCTCTTTGTGTATTTAATATTTTATTAAAAATATTTTTTTTACTTTTTTATTATATAATTATTTCAAAAATTATACAAAATATAAAATATGTTACTCCTGATAAGCACAAGTCTGAGTTGAAGTGAATTATGAATAAAATAAACGGTGAGTTTGGTATAAATGAATTCTACAAAATTTTTTGGAATTCATTTATAAATCCTTATTTTTGTCAATTCCTTTATTTGGTTTGATTTTTTAAAATGTTGAAATCATTTATTTGCAAATGAAGGAATTGATTTTAGTTAAGTTTTGTTCTTTTGTAAATCTTATCAAAAATGATGGAATTTGCAAATGAATTCTATATTGTATCAATTTGACAAAATTATCCTTACATTACACCCTTAATCTACCATCTAAATATCAACTATAAGAGCATTTTTATAAACAAAAAACAAATAATTATAAATTACTACTCATTTTAAATACAAAATTTATTTATAAATTAAGAATTTAATAAACAAATTAAACATATTAATTTATTTTTAAATATAATTTTTCATAAATTTTATTTTATTTATAAATAAAATAAAATAAATATTCATTCGATACCAAACACTATGGAAAAGGGAAAAATGGAAACGAAACCGAACGCGCCAAAAGGGTGGAGGAAAAGGGGGAAATTAAGAAGTGACGTAGCAGAAAAACTGTTGAAGCGCACGCGAAGCCGTACTATGAAAACACATCATAACTCCATCATTAAACTTACAACCGCTCCACGTCTCCTTAGATTTACCAAACCAGCTCTCTCCCCACGACCTTTTTGTCTGTACGGACCACATCCACGCCTCTGATTTTCGACTCTCCTCCCATCTCCGTCCTTCATTTTGGTTCTTCTGACCAGATCTTCTTCTTTTCTTATGATTACTTGCTTGGTAATGGTTGGGGATAAGGAATACACGAAAATTTAACTTCTGAAAAAATGGGAAAAGCTATTTTGCCTGGTTAATTTTGGATTCCTACTTCTTTAAAAGTTGGATTTCTTAAAAACTACAAAAATTATTTCCTTACCAAAACTTACTACCTCTCTACAAAAGTCAAGTTTCTTTTTCAAATTATCTTTAATATTTGTTTCTTATTTTAAAATAATTCACTCAAATTTAATTTTTTATCTTTGCTTACATTTATTAAAAATAAAAAAGTTACACTTTTTTAGAATTTCAACTTGAACCAATCAAGAAATAAAAGTATACTTCTTAGAAATTTATTTCCTAAAAAGTATATTTTTCAGAAGTACACTTCTCCGAAAAATTGTTAAAATAAACTAAGCAAAGCCTTCAACCTCAAGCAATTAGCCGAATTAGGTCAATTGATTTGAAGAGTAGTTAATCCTTAACCAAAATCCTACATTAACTAAGGTGACTTTTTTTTAATAAGTCATTTTGTTTACTCTCAGCAGAGTTAAATTTTCAAGTATTTTGACACTGAATTTAATTTTAATGTCAATGAATTACAAATTTGTTAATAAGATGATTTATCTTTAAATTGTATCTAATTCACCTAAAATAATAATTTGTAGGAGAGTATCGCCATTAATCTGTAAAGACAAATTAGTCTTAACGCCTACCTATTTTGAGCATCGATCCATTTTATGACTTCGACAAGTTTTTGCTGATTTTTGGTTGATCAATTATAGATTTATTCTTTTTTAGTTAGATCAATTATACACTTCATTACATTTATAATTTGAACTTAAAATATGCTCTGTATCCTGTCGGTCTTATCTTGTGATCTTTTGTTTAGACTATATCCTTATGATTTAACTATTCAAACTTATGGCTTTTGAAACACTAATGTGTTAGAATTGCACACGGTCATACCCTTAAATTGAGTTTTAAAACAAATCTAGATTATACTTGTCACTTATCTTAAAAAAATTAATTTAACGCTAACCTTATCCACAATGCATACATTTACGTATTTAAATTAGTCACAAATAAATTCGGCAAAAAAAATTAGTCGCAAATAATAATTTTTAAATATGAATAACAAGAATATGATTATGATAGTAGGAAAAATTGTCTTAAATGATCCTTATTTCCCATACTTCTTTTTATAAGTTATTTATAGGAAATCAAACTCTCGATCTCTTAGATTTAAAGTTAACACTAATACCGATTCTAATTGAAGGAATCTAGCTACCGGTTTAACAAATAAACAGTATATAATAGTAGGTTCGAATTACCTATCTCGATTCATGTGGAAGCTCGACTCAACCACCAGCAGAAGATAAATGTCAGGATCGATTATATGTTGGTCTCGCTAAAAAACCACGGTCGGTTGGCGACGGGAGTACTCGTCTGTTTCGCAGCCTAGATGCCACACAGATCGAGCTCTTCATGCTACTAAAGCATGCTGGAAGGAGATGGCTGGAGAGAAAGAGAGAGATAGAAGAAAGAAGGAGGAAGAATGGTGGAAGGAAGAAACGTTCTTCCACCCTTTCTTTTCTTTCCTTTTTTTTCTTTTTCTTTTCTCTTCCTTTTTCCCACACACACACACCTCTCACTTTCCCATCTCTTATTTATATGCATTCCTATGGGCCTCCAAATGGGCTTTGCTCATTTGGCCCATTATGGGTCCAATGGGCCTTGAGAGCCCAACTCAATTGGGCTTACCAATTGGTCTCGGTCCACGGTCTCGGTTCACACCTTGACCCACCGAGTTCGGTTCATTCATCATAGGCGAACCGCTTTTTCTAACACATCAACACTCCATTATTGATTATAAATACCTCATTCACTCTCATTTCCAGATAACTTGATTAATTCACTTCATTTGCTCACCCCTTAGTTGAGACAAGAGCTGAGGGTGAATATGGAGTAAATTCATATATTAAGCTCAAAACCCTAGTTTCTAATGTTGAGTAGCTTGGAATTTCATGAGTCTAGTCGTTAGAGCTAACCAACGAAAGAGTTTGGAACATGAATTTGGGTGCTTAGACCTCTAAAATGTTGGAACTTGAGGACATATTTCCGGTAAACAAATGTCATTGTTGTATCTTAGTACTAATAGATATTATCGAATTGCCTACAATTTGAGATATTAAAAATGAAAAAATTACAAGTAAAAAATGGAAGGGAAGGAGTATAATAGGGGATGGGCTATAATATTTTTATTTCATCTCTTTTGCGTGCTTTTGATAAGTTAGATTTAATTTAATAATTCAAATTCAGCTATTTGAGTAAAATTTTTTAATATGTTAACAAAATCTTATCAATTGGATTAACTCTAAAATATTTAAATAATATCTCTATGTTAAAAACACTTAAAAGAGATAGGTGTCCGTATATTATAACCTGTTTAATTTAGAAAAATCTCTGAAATTTCTCTCAAAATTCTCCAGAGAAACCAAAAAGTAGAATAATTGTTCAAACCTTGTTCTCTGCAGAAAACATGGGCTTCCAAATATTTTCTACAGAAAAATGCAAATATTTTTTTGTTTTATGAAAATAAATTGTTTTCTATTTTTACAAATGAACACTTGATCTGAATATTTTTCAATTTTTAAAAATAAAAACAAAATAAAAAATAATTTGTTGTTTCTAAAGTAAATAAATCCTTAACTTCTGTACATATATAACTAGTGCAATACTTATGCTACACACGATAAATTACAATATTTTTATTTAAATTAATAAATAATATATTTTTTTAAAAAAATATTTTTAAAATTATTACTTCAACAATAAAAATAAAAATATTAGCAAATTAGGAGAGAAACTATAACCTATTAAATATTTAAAATTATTATGAAATTTTATAATTTTATTCATAATTCTTTCATGAATTAAATATGTTATTTCTTATTCCTAGAGAAGTAAATAGATTCATCAAAATAAAATATTCTAATTCATATATTATAATATTAATCAAGTGAATGTATATATATGCGTTGTATTAAGGCAATAAAACTAATATCATCTTAATTTGACTGAAAATATCAAATTACCATTAATTTTTATATTTAATTCTCTCTTTTTATAAAGGTCAATACGTTGACATTTTGCTAGCCACTCTAAATCACCTGCTAATTATAAATTTATATATCAAATCTACGAACTAGATTTTTAATCATATTGTTAAATTATATAACTATGTTTATATATCAAATAATATATATAGATTTAAATATATATATTGTTACACATATTAATTTGTTTTTGTTATATAATTATTGATTTTAGAATTTTTTTATATTATATAACCAAAAATAAAAGAGAGAAGACATTTAGAAGAGTCGCTACATATCAATCAGTTAAAACGCCACTTGCAAAAATTTAGGAAAAAATTCTCAAAATTTATATATATATATATACCATTTTTTATGAAGGCATTAAGACATTTTTTTGACATTAGAATGCCACTTGTAAAATAACTAAAAAGACACTTTTCACAAATTTAAAAAAACTCCATAATTATTATATATATACTAGCATTATAAATGCATGATGCACATATTAATTTCATAAGATAATTAATTTTTTATGCTAAAATATAATCAAGAAAATTAATTTTAATTATTTTTTTTTAATTTTTTTGATAGAAATATGATGAATGAAAATTATAGATTGATTAATTAATATCAACATTTTAAATTAGAGAGTTTTTCTAAGTTTTCGATAAATAGTTTCGTAGTTGATTAATATGTAACTTTTTACCTACTTCTATATTATATATGTGATTGTTTGATTTATTATAAACAAAAATGTTGATTGTTATGCTTACATCTAATTTCTATATCTCAAATTTTTTTAAGAATTTGATTATTTTTATAAGAAATTATGAAAATATAACTAAATATAATCTTTTTCTTAGTCAGATAATATTCTCCAATGCACATTTTTTTAAGAATTTGTGTTGCACCATCTCTTATATATTTTATTATATAATCTCTTAATTATATTTTTCTAATTAAATGATTTAATTTTTAGATTTATTGAGTTTTATTTACACATACATTTTGAATTTTTAGATGTTTTTCATATTCCAAACTTGTTTGGCTTGACATCATTTTTGTCGCTAAATTTTTAACTCTCATTCCACATCAACAATTTACTTAAAAAATATTTAAATAAAAAATCTCCTTTTATTACTAAAAACTTATCTTGTTATATAGATGGCTATGCACCGTAAATTATGTTCATCTAATTTTAATTAAAAAATAATTTTTTAAACAAACTATATAATAATAAAAACATAAAGTCAAATTAATTTTTTTAAAAAAATAAGTTAAAAGTTGAGTTAAGTGGATGGTTAGAATATTAATTGGAACTCTAGAATAAGAAATTACAGGAAAATATTATCTGATTAAAGCAATATCTAATATTTAGTTTTATCTCATAATTTCTTCTAAAACATAATTAAAATCTTATAAAATTTAGAAAAATAGTAATGAGTAGGCATAACAATCAATATATTTATTTATAATAAATTAAATAATCACATTTATAATTTAGAAAAAAATATTTTTTTAGAGTAAATATATGAATTAGCCTTAACTATGAATGTCAATATATATATATAAGTTGAAAAACTTTCTCAATCTTTCGAAAAATGTATGCTAATATATTTCTTTTTGTATGTAGTTTAAAATATGCCAATTTATTTTAATTTAATATATTCAATTCTCTTTAAATGAATAATAATAAGAGAAATAAAAATTATCTTAACAATTAATTAAATAGTTGGTGTATTTAATTTTTTTTAAAAAAATAATAATATAGATGTAATGATACATACTAATTAACTAAGAAATTAATTGTCAAAAATTTGAAAAAACTTATTAATTATTATATATATATATTGATTGATGCTTACAGGAGATTATAAACAGGAGACAGATATATTAATTTGATTAATTAAATAGCCGCAAGTGGTGGGTACGTTTGAATGTGGGGAAAATGTCAGCGCCTAAAAGATGTGTGGATAGCCGTTGGGTTCCAGCTGGTTTGGCTTATCTGCTTAGAGTAACAGCTGCGTCTTATTAGGGCAATACAAATTTCATAAATATATTAAATTTACCTACTCTCTTGACTAGCAACTCTATTTGTGTGATTCCATATTTTTAGCAACTTTCAACTTCTGGTAATTTTGATTTTTATATCATTTACTTGACATTTGTGTCAATACATTACAATTTAAAAGATGATAATGTCATACTTTCTTTTTATTAATGAAACTACTTAATTTGTTAATTAATAATCTAATTACTGCAAATGATAATCTAATTCTTGAATTTACTGTCCAATTCAAAGAAAAACAATGGATATCTCCCATGCAAAGGTTTGCCTTTGGGTGAGAATTGATATAGATTTTTGAAGATGTGAAAAGAAAAGAATTAATACTAATATCATTTTATTTGAAAACTAAAAGAACAGACAATCATCACTAATGGTCTTATATTTCATTGCTATCAGGGACAATTCTAGCGCTAAAAAGTCGTAACTTCGATCTCTAATAGAATCAAATAAAATGACTTTAAAAAAGAAAAGAATAAACAATTATCATAAGTTTTTCGCTTTTTATTGTAAAACATGTGAAAAAACTTCAACATTCAAAGCAACACGTAATTGCAATTCACTATAAATTAGTGCGTTAACAATTGAAACAATAACATATTAATCATAAGTTTATAGGGGAAAACTTAATAAAATTGCAAAAAGTGTATATTTTTAAAAGAAAAATCACAACATTAATATGTAAAATGTTCCGATTTAGCTTTGCTTTCCTTTTTTGAACCGTGATTTAACTTTGCTTTCATATAAATAATGGTAGAAAGAATATGAAATATGTATATGAGCATCACAAAGGGATATACCAATCCTCATAATAATCACAGAAAATTTAGATGCTCTTAAAGTTTGAATTCAATACTTCTTAGTTTTAGATGTGTGTACTTATTAACTGAATTACCTAATCTCGGCATTACTTGCATGAAGGGCAAATCCGACATGGCCAAGAAAAATAACAAAGCGTGATTAGTGGCAGGCAAGACTAAATATTCACCTCATAACTTAATCCAAAATAAACGAAAGTGGCATACGACCCCAATTTTGTCCCAACAACAACGCCGAATTGTGTCGTTTTATGGGTTTGTTTTGTGGTTTTTGGAAGCTTCTTTCATCACCTCTTTGCTCACAAAAATCTTCAGACTATAGCTCTCTTACAGTCAGTCATGTTGATAAAAAGAAGAAAAAAACTGTTTTTTATGTATATTTTTTATAAGTTATATATGTAGGTCTCTAATGTATTGATATATATGTTTGTTGATGGAGAATAGAAAGGCTAGATTTTTGAAAAATTTAGTTCGCATAATTTTGCTCTTAAAAGATATTTTTGTGGAATGAGAAAGATTAATGCTTATAAGCTATCATTGATTTCGTCTTTTAATTGATATAGGAATTTTGGCACATAATTAATCCTTAGTTGAAGCCAAAGAACATGGTCCACAATATTATGTATTACGATACTTCAATTTCTGAATATTTAACATATATAATCAGATAAAATATTTTTTTAATTTCTTCATATATTTAACTATATAATCTATTAATTTACTATGCGTTTTAAAATTAGTATTATATTTATTTAAACCAGATATTTGACTTCCAAAAATTAAGGTACCAATATGGATATTGTTTTCATCGGAATTTCCGTTCAACACTCTTTAACATAATTAAGGGACAAAATTTTCTCGTCCCATATAGTACGTTCTGTTTCGTCTCAATACTTTGATTGAAAATTTTGGATTTGAAAATAAAGTCAAGCCAACCATAAAAGAATATAAAACTTTATGATAAAAGAATACAAAAAGGATATAATACTAACGTGTAATTAAGTAACAATAGTCTTCACCATATAATAAGACAGTTTATTCTTAGTTTGTGATTTTTTTAATTTAATATTTTTTAGAAAGACAAATTTTAGTGAATCAATTTATTAAAAGTTTGGGTTAATTACTATTGCATTCCTAAGTTATACCGTAATCTCTTATTCAGTGTCTCATTTTTTAAAAGCCTCCTATTAGGTCTCTGATTGTTCACAACGTCAGTCCAGAACATATTTTTGATATTCAATCTTGGTATCATAGATTTTACATATAACATTTATGTGTAAATTTAAAGAAATAGATACCAGAATTAAATGTTATATATCTGTTTTGAACTGACACTGTGTACAAGTAGGGACCTAATATGAAACTTTTCAAAATTAAGAGATTAAATAAGAGATTATGGTATAACTCAGTGATATAATAATAATTACCTCTAAAAGATTTTAGGGTAATTGTCTTGAGTCAATTGATAGTGCACAATAAGAGATAATGTTCACAAGTGTTATCTTGATAAGTTGATACAAATAGCTGACGCATCAGATCTGAAGTACCATATTCTAACATTGGCATCCTTCTTTTTTTGTCCTTGTGTTATTAGACATTTTTTTTATAAGGTCATGGACATATTTTTAACTAAGATTTTTTTTTTAAATTCAACAATATATAATATATACAACAATATTTCGTATATTTTAACTTAAAAAATTATTATTATCTTTTTTGAAGATAACATATAAAACAAATATATATAGAACGAGTCGAATGTAACTGTTCAAATAATTTAACTTCGATAAATGCAGTGAAAGAATAAAAAAAGCAAGATTTAATTACATGTCGGCCTTATAATTGTAACAAACTACGATAGTTATTAGCGTTGGATATGCAAGACTTATTCGCATTTAGATGCCGCGTGAAGATATCAATAGATGTAAGATTGATCTTTTAAAGATATTAATTTTACTTTGATAAATTTGTTATATATGACAATTTTTAAAATATTTAATAATTTTTAGAGATATTTTTAAATTTGTTATTTAAAGATATTTTTTAAAGTGGTTTATTTTAGAAAATATAATCTAACAATGACATTATTGACATTTTCTATTATTTTCGTGGAAAGTAATTATGTCAATCAAACAAAGAAAATAATCATTTCCTAAACACTCAAAAAACTTAAATTCTGGGAAAGTAAATTCTCAAAAAATAATTTCTCTGGAAGATAGACCGAGTAAGTTTCTAATATTGTAAAATATTGGATGAGTTTCCGTACCATTTTTATTATTTTTTTAATATTTAAAATACAAACATTCTGTTAAAAAAAGAGAGTAGCACGTACTTACAATTTCACGGCATGTGAAAACGTCCGCAAAAATAATGAAACAAGACAGACGGGCAGAGTTGGTAAACAAATAAAAAGACAGACGGAGAAGCAGCAACAAAAACGTATGTGTACATTTATTACCAAATAACATAGAAAAATTCCAATTAATCAATACAAAAACAAAAGAGAATAAAAAATGTAGCGAAGCTTATGGGAAGAGAAGGAATGAGTAGTAAAACGCGGGCCAGACGTGTGGGCCCCACTTGAGCCTCCTCTGGACCCCACTCCCTCTCTTCTCCAGGAGGAAGAAGAAGATTTGCGCTTTTAAGTTCTTAAAAACAAAACAAACATCTCTCTGATTGTTCACATTACTCTCTCTCTCTCTCTCTCTCTCTACATTCTGTAATTCTTAACACTACAACAGAGAGACAACAATGTCAGCTCCCACTCCTACATCGCCGCCGTCAACTAACTCCACTGCCCCTCCTCCCTCCACCAACTCCACCACCCCACCACCCTCCACTACCCCCGTCACCCCGCCTCCCTCCGCCACTCCTTCCCCCCCTCCACCCACCACTACTCCCTCCGCTCCTCCACCCTCCACCACTCCCTCCCCTCCTCCGCCTTCCACCACTCCCTCCCCTCCTCCGCCTTCCACCACTCCCTCTCCTCCCGCCGCTTCTCCTCCTTCCCCTTCCACTCCTTCTACACCCTCCTCGTCTCCTCCTCCGCCGGATTCGTCATCAACCCCTTCCCCGCCTCCTCCATCTAGCTCTGGCACTCCGTCTACTCCGAGTACTAGGAGCCCTCCTCCTCCGCCGCCGTCGAGTGGGTCGACTCCTTCGACACCGGCACCGCCCTCGTCTTCGTCTTCTGGGGTGTCGACGGGTTTGGTGGTGGGAGTGGCAATTGGGGGAGTGGCGATACTGCTAGTGTTGACTTTGTTGTGTTTGTGTTGTAAGAAGAAGCGGAAGAGGAGAGATGATGAGGCTGCCTACTATGTTCCACCTCCACCTCCGTCAGGTCCTAAAGGTGTGTTCTTTTTGTGTTTTCAATAATGGGTTTTTGTGTTTTGTTTTTGTTCTGGGCTGTGTTGTTTCGTTTTTCCACAGATCTAAGTGGGATTTGTTGTTTTTTCCCCCTCAAGTGTGGAAGAAATTGAGATTTTTTTGAATTTATCGACATAGGAGTATTTTGGGTTTTTTTAATAAAAAATGTTGCTGTTAATGTGTTTAATGTGATTTTTTGAACTCTCAAAAACAGAAGTGATTGGTTTGAAGGATTAATTTGATTAGTTCATAATGTTTGAATAAGTCTTGATGGGTTTCAATTTTTTTTTTTAAGTTTGAGTTGTTCTTTATGGGATTTTTAATTCATTCTTTGAGATGGGAAAAAAAAATAAATTTATGGTTTATTGTTTATGCGTCGAAGTTCGAACTGTGACATTACTTGTGTAAGATGGCAATATGATTCTCAATTCTTTTGCCATAATGCATGCATTTCACATGCTATTTATTGAGAACCAGGTAGTTTGAGTCGCTTTTTCACATTTTGCATGCCTGCTTTAATTGCTAGCGTTATGAATTCGGAGGCTTATTAACTAGAATTTTCTTGTTTATTTCCAGTGGACCCTTACAATGGCCGCCAGCAGCACTGGCAACAAAGTGTTCCTCCACCTCCGGATCGTATTGTTGCAGGGGTTCCAAAGCCAAACCCTCCACCACCTCTTGCATCAAGGCCTCCGTACCCTCCAGAACGGCCTCCAACACTGCCACCTCCACCGCCTTTCATGAGCAGCAGTGGTGGCTCTGGCTCCAATTATTCGGGCTCTGAGACAGCACTTCCGCCACCTTCTCCTGGCATTGCTTTGGGTTTCTCAAAGAGTACTTTTTCATATGATGAATTAGCAATGGCAACAGATGGCTTCTCAAACGCAAACCTTCTTGGTCAAGGTGGTTTTGGGTATGTGCACAGAGGAG
>CAODLS010688797.1:0-10014 GCA_948243855.1 Flueggea neowawraea
GCAATAACAGCACTCCAAGAAACAACATCCAACTCAATATTCTCCTCCATCATCTTCTCAATCAAGCCAAGAGCATCCTCAAACCTACCGATTTGTGAGAAACCAGTGACCATTGAGTTCCAAGAGATCACATCCTTCTCCTTCATCCCATCAAAAACCTTCTTCGCTTCGCCTAGCATTCCCCACTTCGCATACATATCCACCAAGCAATTACCCACAAACAAATCTTCAGACAAACCACTCCTAACAGCGAAACCATGCACCTCCTTCCCAACCAACCACAACCCTGCGGAACCACAAGCTGGCAACACGTTCACAAGACTAACCGCATCGGGCCACATATCAAGATCACCCAAATTGCACATCCTACGAAGCAAACCAATCGCATTCACATAATCCCCATGGTGAACACAACTCCCAACAATTGAATTCCACGAAACCAAATCAAAAACCTCTCTTTCCAAAATTTCTTCAAACACCTTCCGTGCAATCCCCAACTCACCACAACGACCATACATAGCCACAACCGCATTAGAAACAAACACATTGGACATGAACCCACGAGACCAAACCACACCATGAAGCGTAGCACCGGTCCAAAACAACGGTATCTCACCGCACGCCTTGAAAACAAAAGGGTAGGTGAAGTGGTCCGGGGACCACTCAAGCCTACACATGTTAGAGTAAAGAATGAGCGTGTGAGCGAGATGACCAAGACGGACCGCTCTGCGGATGAGAACGTTCCACCAAAAGACGGCATGGGAAGAAGGATCTAAACTTTGGAGAACGGAGAGAGCGTGGGAGGAAGAGTTCAGAGATAAGTAAGAAGAGATGAGGTGAGTGAATGAATGGGTAATTAAGCCTTGAACTAGAATTTGTTGGTGAATGAGATTTATTTGGAGAATGTTTTTGCATTGCTTTAGAAGTGTTGGAGTTACTGATGGGTTTGAAGGAGAAGACGAGCAAGATGTGGCGAGAGAGAGAAGACTTTGTTTTCCAGTTCGAAGTGCAGAAGAGCGAAGGGACATTTGCGCGCCAGGGCAGTTAACTTGAACTCGAGTGGGTTTTGTTGGGAACGAGCCGATTCGGTTTAATAATCTGACCGACCCGTTGATTTAATAATCTCAAAGTTTGAAACCCGCACTCGCGAGATATTATGATCGGGTAAATCTCGACCCTCTCCTCTCCGGCGCCGCGTCTGGTCCTGCTTCCGCACACACTCCATTCACTCCGCCTGCAATCCTTGGCCATTGGAAGAAACATTAAGGCAAGTGACCAACTCGCACCTATCCTCTCGGCTTTCAGTGATTCTTTGTTAGATTTTCTTTCTTCATATACTGGAGATTGTTGAATCGATTGTCTGTCTGTAGATTGCTGAATTGGCTCAAATAAGTAAGTGCTTGTTGTTAGATTTTTTTTAGACTTCCATAAATTATGAGCTAAACTTGATCAATGCAATGTTTTTGAGAGTATTATTTATTAATATGAAAATATATTTCCCGTCAGCCATCACTTAATAGGTGCGTTTCTTTCCTCCATTTTCCTTTAAAAACAGAACCAAAAATCACTGCTGATCGAAACGGAACTAACTACATACATAGGTGCCTTTTTCTTTTAATTTTTTCCTCAACTCTCACTGCGCTGATTTTGTGGAAATTTTAATGGGTTTTGATCCTCGTATTTTTAAGCACTTTAGGTGTTTGTGAAAATGCTTAAGAGATACTCTTGTTGTGGTGTGGCTCATTTTCTTGATCAAAATCGGTGTTTATAACCTAGGTTAATGCAAAAAAATTATTAATTGGTGGCTGCCATTATTGTTGGAGTTTGGTGATTGTGTTGTGGTTGAATTGAAATAAAAAAAAAATATCGCATGTTAATGGCTGGTTGTATTTGTGTATAAAAATTGGGCTAATTAGTGATGCACCCAACTTGTTTGATGAAATGCTTGAAAGAGACTTTGTTGGTGCAATTCGTGTGCAAATGATTGACACACATCATGTTTTGATTTCTCTACACACCATTACTAATCTCATTAGGCATCCATGTATTTTTAATGGGTCGGGTTGGTTCATTAAGTCAGTTTGGGTCTGTTTTTGGTTCTAGTCGGTTGATTAAATTGGTTCGGATTGGGTTTGACACACGTGGCATGTCATGTGGCCTGTCTGGGTCAGAAATCTGAAGAAAACAGTCATAGTGACCTTCGGTAAAAAGAATCTAAAGATAGGTGACCGTGTGGTGACAAACAGGCTTAAGTGACCTTATTGTCTCTTAAACATTAGGTGACCGTCTATAACATTTTCTCATACTTAAGATAGCTGCATCCAAATCCTAAACTAGCCTCCTCTGCCCTCTTATTGTCTTCACTTCCAGGTCTTCACTCTTAATCTTGAGCATCGGTGCTCTTTTCATTTTCCGATCTTCATCTCTCTGCCTCTGCTTCACTCCGAAGCAGCAGGAGTCTGCAGTCTCCACTTTAGTTCTGCTGCCTCCGGTTCTATCTGTGTTCTCTCTGTTTTTCTATTCTACTTGTCACTGTGGAGCCAGCATTTGGGAGGTGTTAGTGATTAAATTTAATTTGGATGGACTAACTGATGAGATGGTCCATCTGATTTTTCTTTTGGATTGTTTAATATAAATTTGTTTTTTGTTTGGATTTGAACGACATTAGCATATTTTTGTGTTGTTGTGTTTGGAGTGGATCAAGATTTATATTCATGTTATTGTAAATTCCTTTTGGTTCAATTCAAAACCAATAACTAATTTGGATTTGGTTATATAGTTCAATTTCTTATTCGTGTTGGCTTGTTTCTGTGGAATTTTTTATTCCGTTTTGGTTCTTGGATTCTGTTCAAATTTCAGTTAAAGCTGCATATCCTTACCCATGTGAATTAATTGATTTCTTGACAGTGTATTTTCTCAGATTCATGCTGCTAGAATAGTTATAAGTATTTATGAGGAAAACTGAACTATTTTTATTTTCTGCAGGTGCATGCTGAATGGAATGGTTCTTAATTGCAGTTTCTCTTATAATACTTTGGATAGCTTCTCTATACAAAATTCTCAATGCATCAAGCTCACTTTCCGATTCTTCATTTTTAAATATTGGTGAACAATTTTACTCGACAGTACTAGTCAAATTTTTTGATTGGATATATTGATAATGATATTTTAATTAATATTTTCATCTACAATAAGGTGGTGGAACTCGCAGCAAGAAAAATGTTCTTATGGTTCTTGCTCACCCTGATGATGAGTCCATGTAAGTTTTATTTATAAAATATCCCTGCTGGGCACTAATTCCGATTTTCAACTTCTACTACATATTGATCCTGCTTGAACATTGCACTGGATGTGAGGGATATTTCTTTTATAAAAAGACATCATGTAGTTGTGGTTTATTATATCTTAATGCCTAACTGTATTGGCTTGAAATGATTTTTGCCTTAAGTGATGATTAGTTCAAGCCAACAGTTCCCTCTTTACTGTTAATTTAAACTTAGGCTGAGTCTTCACCCCTTCCATAGCAACATTTGATCACTGTGGTAAGCGTTATTATTGAAGTTAATTTCTGAATTATGTGAGTTGTTGACCATTGAGGCATTTGTTTATGGAAGTGATCTTTTTCTTTCCCTCTTTTTTTATTTTCTTTAGAATATATCGTTGTGTATATCTAACTACATATTTCATTTCTACAGGTTCTTGTCTCCAACAATAAATTATCTTATATTAGGTGGACATAATATTCACATATTGTGCTTGTCTATTGGTAATTTGCTTTCCTGGATCATTTTTTTATGTTCTCCACATTCTAATCATTACAAATGGGAGGGGGTTTTATATTTGTGTGGGAGAGAACAGTTTCTACTGGTTTTATATTTCTCAAGGCTTTGGCTGGTTTTTCCATTCTTTTGTTGCAGTCTTACTGATTTTCTAGTTGTTCCTGTCTAGAAAATGCAACATAATTTTATTGGTCATATTATCACATAAATTTTAAAGGGTCCCATGAAAATGCACCATCTATATTGTGATAACTATTTCTTTTTTTAATGTTTTTCGCCATATTGATTCTTATTAGATGGTTGTTCATGTAGGTGATGCAGATGGTGTTGGAAATTTAAGAAAGGATGAGCTCTACAAGGCTTGTGCAGTTCTTCAGGTATATACTGCTAATGGGATTGTGAATAAAGATATGCATACTCTAATTTGTTGATCAAATAAAAGCCCTACCATCCTTTTCAATGCACCACATGTAATTGAGTATCTGCATCATTGTAAAGAATGTACTAGCATGAGAATAATGAAACAATTTAAGAGTCTCTGACATGAGCTTTAGTTTCTCATATGCAGGTTCCAGTTCAGCAAGTGAAGGTTCTGGACCATCCAAGTCTGCAGGTTGTATTTTTGTTGTCTCTTTGAAACCCTTATAAGCTTTCTTTTAGTTTTTTTCTTTTAGTTTTTGTTGCGATATTGTCTTAAGACAATTATTTGATACAGTATCCATGTTCAGGATGGCTTTGGCCAAATATGGGATCATAACTTGGTGGCAAAAATCATTGAAGAAGAAGGATCTAATCATGAAATTGATGTGGTAAGATGTTTTTCCAATTAGATTGCTTAGTTGGCAACAGTATGATCTTTTTCCTGTTAAGGGTTGTAAGTTTTCTGGGTATCTTGGTTTCTGCAAGAGTATCTTGTTTAATGGTTAGTTTGATTTATGCTGACTTATATACACTATTTCTGTTTCATTCAGATAATCACGTTTGATAGGTATGGCGTTTCAGGTCATTGTAATCATTGTGATGTGCACTATGGGGTGCATTAAGTTAATTACTGCATTTTATGAACTTTCTATTATGCAACGGGTCTTATAGAGAAATTGTATTTCCATGAGGATGTTGCAGCTTGGTGATACCATCAAGTGAGTATTTGAGAGTGGGTAAACCATAAACACGATATGGTCTAATACTACAAGGTGCAACACATTTTAGTTTCTAAATGAAATTTTATTTCATTAGTTAAATATCCTTAAATTGTGCATCCACTGAATTCCTTCTCAATCATATCCATTTTTATTACGTAACATGCCCCATTGCTGTCATTGGAGCAAAGTGGACTTTTTTGAGGTTGAATTGCCTTCATTTTATGGTTAGTGAATATTTTGAGTTTATTTCTTGGATTTAATAAGTGCTGTTGTTTTGAATGTTGATTGTTAGTTTGTGTTATCATTATCATATTGGTGTACTGCTTAGCACAATGAAATTTGTTCGGTGATTCATATTTACAATCATTATTGTATTCAAATTCTCTTCTTCCTTGGCGAAATGGTGACGTCGAAAAGTGGTTTTCTTAATTTATCAGGAACTATGGAAAGCATAGCAGCACATTCTTCCATAATGTGATTTCAATAAGTTTTGACATCAAAGCATCTAAAATACCATGTTTTATGTGATCATCAACTTCTGCTATCCTGTGGTATAACTTCATTTCAGGCTGCTGTTGTCTGTCTTTGACAATGCTTTCTGTTTCTTTTATGTTGCATATGCAGCAAGATCTCTAAAGATATTTCACATAGAAGCATTGAAGCTTGGGAACTTGTAAGTTTTCATGTTCTTCAGCTACTTGGATGCTTAATTTTGCTTTTTGGAACTTGATTTGATTTGTTTTGCTATGATTATGATTCCTTCTGTAATTCAAAACTCGTGTAAATTCATTTTCTCAAATTTTGCACTTTACATGTCTTTTGCCTTTATGCATAAAATAGTAGTAGGCTGGCAAAAAAATTATTTTTTAACAAAAAATTAGATTAAAACACTCTTCTACCCTTGTGCAAAAGTTAGCCAGCAAAACAAGGCAAGCAACTGATACATGTTTAAGTCAGCAAAATAAGCCAACTTTGGACCTTTAAGTTTAAATACTTTCAGACACTGCTTTCAATCCCTCAAAACTGTAACTGCTAAGTTTAGATAGTCAAGTGCTCTGCTATCTTTGGCGGGTAAATATCTGTTATTTGTGTAGTAAATTAGGAACTTGTGAGCCTTATATAACCAAGAAACCACTTTTGTTGAGTACATTTCTATATTGTTTTGCAGGTCACTACAAATATTTTGCGCAAGTATAGTGGACCTGCCGATGTTTGGTTTTCGTTGTTATTAGCTGCATATAACGATAATGGAGCAGTTTATTGTTTGTTAAATCAGCGTCCGCTAAAAACTTTCCGTGCAATGGCTCAACATTCTGGCCAATGGGTTTGGTATTATTCTCCTGATTCTACTTTTTATGAGCGATATGTGAAATCAATAATCATGTTGTGGTGTCAAACCATTTTCGATACTTTCGGAATAAACCTTCTACTTTCGATTTGTACTTCAATTCTGCCAGTGATTGTGTTTTCGATTTTGTTGTGAGATATTTCGATTGAACAGATTTGACGAGTTGCCTCTGTTGCCTTCTTGATTTTGCAGGTTCCGTAAACTTTTTGTATCGTTTTCCAGTTATACCTATGTGAACACGCTTAGAAAGATCCGTTCATAATAAGTACGTCGATGTGACACTAAAAGTTCAGAGCAACTCTGTTTGATGCCAATTTCTTTGTTCTGTTCTATTGGAGTTTGGACATAAGCAAGACAGTGCCAAAAAAAAATATTGTATTGTATTGGACAATGGACAGGTTAAATGACAAGATTGAATTATTTATTTTTCAATATATAGTTTATTGTCTATTATCTGCAGAATACACATTACCGTGGGCTTCAAAATGTGTAATTTCGAAAAGAAATCCAATTTATTGAATATTTTGAGGATTTTTTTTGTTTCTGTAGTTTTAAAGAGTTTTAGTGTAAGTATTAGATATATCCTTGCTCACGGGATTTGTTCAACGATTTGTAAATTTGTTTATGGATTTCATTTCCATAGATAAAAACACTCTGGAATAGTCATGAATTTTATTGGTCATGGAATATGAGGGGAGGAAACTCTTTTTCTCCATACATTTTGGTTTTGTATATAGAAAGGCTTGTCCATATATTATGCAGAGCCTCAGGTAAGAACATTATACAAGTAAAAAAAGATTTTTTTTTTCTCCCAGAACACTTTCAATGGGCCACTAAAAAAGAAGGCTGCTTTGAAGATCAGATTGGTAGGAATTACCAGCTGACTTCGGCAGTGATTAAGATGTATCAATGGAATATCTTTTGATGATGTTTTGCTTCTCGGACCTTATTTTTGTAATTAAGATGTATCCATGGAGTTTGATTTAAAATTAAGATGGCCAGGGGAGAAGTATTTTGAAAAACTGATGTTGGTGTCCATGTTTGCAGAAAAATCATATTCCTTTTTCTAGAAAAAAAAAATACAGTACAAAATATGCATATTTACATAATTGGCTCTTGATCAAAACTCATAGTTTTCAGTAGAATTCCCACCTGCCATACTAAAACACATTGGCCACGTTGAGAGCCAATTCCAATAACACTAATCCCTTCCAGTAAAGGTAGGCCGAAGAAAAAACAAAAGAAGGCTTAATAATCCAGTTGGCATTAATGAAGCCCAGAAAAAAGCAACATTGTCATTTTTCAACATAAGAATCCTGAATCTTTTATTCAGCCACATAATGTTGTAGCTGCAACTGGTCATAATAATGGCAGTTCAGGCTAAGAAGTGCTATGCCTCTCGCTGGTTATGCTTCTACTGAAAGAAGATGTCATTAACTTCTTTCATTGTCCTAAACTGTTTCATACTCTACACTTCAACCAGGAAATAATGTCCGTCGCGACTTCTTCGCGTTCAGGTTCAAATAAGAGATCATGTAACAGTCCATCAAACAATTTGATTGTTTTGTCATTTGAGGAGGCTAATTCGTACAGTTTTTGGGAAGCATCTGGGTCGGTGACAGAGTCAGCAGAGCCATGGAGAACCAATAGTGGAACTTTAACTTTTGTCAGGTTTTGTTGCAAGAAGGTTGTTATTCGCAGAATCTCGTAGCCTGTTCTTACCCTAATGGCGCCGGTGTACACCAATGGGTCGGAATACTTGGCCACTAGTGCTGCAGGGTCACGAGAAACTGCAATGCCTTGCTTGTTTGCAGCTCTAAATTGGAACCTTGGCAGTAAGAATGCGAAAACTGGAGCTAACACCTGCGATGAGAAATTTTAAGGTATAAGATAAATCATGTAATCATTTTCATCAATCCCAGTGCCGTGTTGAAAGGGTTCAGTTCTCTCGTTGCTCAAACTCTGCTAACACTCATTTAAAATTGGCTTAAGACCAGAGTACAACATAAATAGCAAAATAAAATGGTAATACTTACAGCAAAAATAGGATGAGATGGCTGAACTCCTACAGCAGGGGAAGTCAACACCACACCAGCTAAACGTTTCTCAATTTTTGGATCTATAGCAGCCTGCAAGAAGCCATGCCAAAAGAGATATTTGTCATTATGTTTCCATGTCATATAAAATGGATGGCAGCCATTTATAAACCCATTACACAAAATTACCTTGAGGACAATGGCTCCACCAGTTGAATGCCCGAAACAAAAGCATGGAAGACCTGGATTTTCTGCCAAAACCTTTTCAATAAATGATTTCTGTCCAAAAATGAGAAGACGTGAATTAATTCAAGATTAAATTAACGAAAGAAAGAAATTTCCAAAGTTTTATGTGTAAAGCTCACAAGCCATACCAAATCAGTTACTGCATAATCAAGAGAATGAACATACGCATGTAGCCCATCACTTCCGCCATGTCCTAATGTAAGAAAAGGACCAAACAATATTTAGAGGAAAAACAAAATATATAATTTAACGCAAGTAGATACCGTGAATTATAAAATCAGAAGATGCTGCATTTTATAGCTCAATTAAAATAATGAATCTACAAAGCAAAGCAACAATATACTGAAGCCCGTCAGAAAGTGATTCCTCTGGCTCAAGGAATAACCGAAAATTGAAAAAAAGAACCTCTTAAATTATGTGAACAGAACCATTCTATAATAACAATTTACTGAAAATTTATCACTGTGCAGGATTGACAATAGAACCACAGATAGTTCATTTTTGTTCCTTTTGCTAAAAATGGCAGTTTCAATTGAAATATTTGGTATTTTCCAAGTCTTCAGCTTAAAGGCAAAGATGTATATGGCACAGAGTTTTACCACGAAGACAAACCTAACATTGTAGGACATTATTTATGTTATAGCTAACATTTTAGAAACAATTTATATAATTTTGTTGCTTAGAATTATCCTTAAAGAACACATCCTCCCTCTATGCAATTTAGAAAAGGAAGGCCATACACAGTACACAAATAACAAGCTTACATATCAAGAAGAGCTTCACATGTTACTTTTTCGCAGCAATGGACATCCAAACCCCTGCAACATCCAAATATATATGCATTGTTGGAGAATGGTGATCTTTAGACCACAAAATAGATAAAAAAATGTCACTGCAAGGTTGATTAGAACTCTTTTCTTTGTTAAAAAGAGAACTATTACTATTATGCTATCCTTCTTATCACAATATTGATGAATATGATGCACAGTCCTCATCACCCTGATTGTTCCTTTTTCTACGTGCAAAAAGTATTGAGGTGAATTTGAAAATCATAAAAAAAAAAAAAATTTATTTGAATGCAGACAAACTTTAAAATTTTTAAATCCCTTAATGTTTGTTTTGGTGTGGTCATTAGAAGAGAGAAATAACTTATCCTATTGAATAATCATAACAAACATGCGATGAATGTAATGAATGTGATGCTTGTGCTTGCATTATTGTGCTACTAAGATAGATTGGTTATGATTTAACATGGAGCCATAAATCATTGATCCTTTTTATGAATCCACTTGAATTTCCTACTAATGCAACTGCACAATTTTACCAACATTCTGTCATATTTAATCCCATAATTGAAAAATGACTAGCTCAAAATTCCTAATGTTATGGCCTATGCACCAGAAGAAATTGGGCACTTGGAACTTACTAAGAAGTTTAAGACAACAGTTTTCAGATTCAATTTA
>CAODLS010688945.1:0-11441 GCA_948243855.1 Flueggea neowawraea
GAGGCTACTGCTTCAGGTATCTTTGTTATATAAGTCAATTTATCTACTTCTGTTTTATGGGTATTGGATCCTTGATGTGGATCTCACATTTGTGTGAATGTGCAGGGTCTAAGAAGCATTAGATTATTGGCTAAAGGTGAAGTGGACATGCGAGTTGGAAATGGGCAACAATTGGTTGCATTAGCCATAGGGACTTATGATTTAGCTTTGCCTAGTGGACTTATTTTAGAGTTAAATAATTGTTATTATGTGTCTACTATGAGTAGAAACATTATTTCAATTTCTCGTTTAGATTTGGATGGATTTCATTTTATTATTAAGAATAATAATTTCTCCATCTACCATGGAAACATGTTTTATGGCTTTACCCAATTGTCTAATGGTCTCTATGTTCTAAACTTGGAACAATCCAAACCCATCTATAACATTGATACTAAGAGATTTGAATCCAACCTATTTTTGGCATTGTCGTTTAGGCCATGTGAATAAGAAAAACATTTCAAAACTCCATAAGGATGGACTTCTTGATTCATTTGATTTAGAATCGTTTGAAACATGTGAATCTTGTTTACTAGGCAAAATGACTAAGGCTCTTTTCACTAGACATGCTGAAAGGGCTAATGATTTATTGAGCCTTATACATACAGATGTTTGTGGAACAATAAGTTCAATTGTCAGGGGAGGTTTTCAGTACTTCATCACTTTTACCGATGATTTCAGTAGATACGACTATGTCTATCTAATGAAACATAAATCAGAATCATTTGAAAAGTTCAAATTATTTAAGAATGAAGTACAAAATCGGCTTGGAAAGAATATTAAAGCTCTTTGATTAGATCGAGGTGGTGAATATTTAAGCCAAGAATTTAACTATCATCTTAAGGAGTGTAGGATAGTCTCACAACTTATTTCACTAGGAACACCTCAATAGAATGGTGTATCTGAACAGAGAAATCAAACTTTATTAGATATGATTCGATCTATGATGAGTCGAACAAATCTTCCAATGTCCTTTTAAGGATATGCACTAGAAACTGATGCATTATTACTAAATAGAATTCCATCAAAAGTGGTTGAAAAAACACCATATGAGATATGGACAGGGAAACATCCCAGTTTATATTTTCTAAAGATTTGGGGTTGTGAGGCTTATGTGAAGTGTTTGACTTCATCAAAGCTTTCATCCAAAGCTGATAAGTGCTTCTTTGTGGGGTATCCAAAAGAAAAAAAAGGATATTATTTTTACATCTGACCTGAGAACGAAGTAATTGTTGTTCGCAATGATGTCTTTTTGGAAAAAGAGTTCATTTCCAAAAGAGTCAGTAGGAGTAAGATATGTCTTAAAGTAGTTCAAGAACCACAAGTTGCCACGAAACCGCCTGTGGAAATTCAACAATACTCACAATCAGTTGTTGATTCGGAACCACCAACATAAGGCTCATGTAGGTATAGTAGGTTTCGTCATGAGCCTAAGAGATGAATTTCTCATTACTGACGATAATAGCATGATGATTATGGATCATAATGAGCCCACATCCTGTCATGAAGCGGTGATAAGCCCAGATTCTGACAAATGGCTTAAGGCCATCAAATCTAAAATGCAATCAATGTACGATAACCAAGTTTGGACTTTGGTTGATCCACCTAAGGGTGCTAAGGTTATTGATTGCAAATGGGTTTATAGGATAAAACTTAACATGACCTACAAATCTCGACTTGTTGCAAAAGGTTTCAAACAAACTCATGTTATTGACTATGATTAAACTTTTTTACCATTCGTAATGCTCAAGTCTATTAGGATTCTTCTTGCCATTGTTGCGTACTACAATTACGAGATTTGGCAAATGGATGTTAAAACAGCGTTTCTTAACAGAAACTTACTTGAGGATGTGTACATGACACAACCAGAGGGTTTTGTTGATCCTAAACATCCTAATAAGGTGTGTTAGCTTCAAAGATCCATTTATGGATTGAAGCAATCTTCACGGAGTTGGAATATTCGTTTTGATGAAGCAATTAAGGAGTTTGGTTTCATCAAAAATGAAGTTGAGCATTGTGTATACAAGAAGGTTAGTGGGAGCGCAATTGTATTCCTAGTACTTTATATGGATGCCATTCTACTAATTGAAAATGGAATCCCTAACTTGCAGAATTTCAAGTCTTGGTTAGGGAAATGTTTTTCAATGAAAGACTTAGGCGAAGCTGCCTATATTTTAGGCATAAGGATATATAGAGATAGATCTCAATGGTTAATAGGCCTAAGTCAAAGCGGGTACATTGACAAGGTGCTAAAAAAGTTTAGCATGCAATACTCTAAAAAGGGATTATTGCCAATGTCTCATGGCATTCAGCTCAAAAAGTCTTAATGCCCTACCATAAGGGATGAGAGAGAGTGCATGAGTAAGATTTCATATGCTTCAACCATTGGTTCTATCATATATGGCATGCTTTCCATCCGACCTAATGTCTCATGTGCTTTGAGCATGACAAACAGATTCCAGTCAGATCCAGGTGAAGGCCACTAGATCGCAATCAAGAATATTCTTAAGTACTTGAGAAGAATTAAGGATGTTTTCTTAGTGTATGGTGGACAGGAAGGCGAATTAGTTATAAACGGTTACATAGATTCTGGCTTTTAGTCTAACTTAGATAACTTTAGATCGCACTCAGGTTTTGTGTTTTGTTTGAATGAAGCTGTTGTGAGCTGGATGAGTTCCAAGCAAGACACCGTAGTCGATTCTACTACAGAGGCTGAGTATATAACTACTTCAGACATAGCCAAATAGGCAGTTTGAATCAAGAAGTTTGTTATAGGTCTGGGTATTGTTCCTAGCATTTCAAATCCAATAGACCTCTATTGTGACAATAATGGAGTCATTGCCCAAGACAAAGATCCTAAGTCACATTAGAGATCCAAACATATACTCAAACGTTTTCACCTCATTCGAGATATCATTGAGAGAGGAGATGTCAAAATATGCAGAGTTGATACAAATGACAATGTGGCTGATCCATTGACTAAGCCACTACCACAACCAAAACATTATCTTCATATCAGGTCGTTGGGTATTTGGTTTATGCCTGATTGGGCTTCGTGCAAATGGAAGATTGTTAGTGATATGCCCTAGCTCAATCATATGTACATTGTCATTTATATTGTTATTTAATAAATATGAGGTTTATCATTTTGGCATATGTTTTATCATGTTATTTTGTAATGCATTAACTTGATAAAAGTATCCATGAATAGTTGATTATGTCTTATGTTATCAAATGTGTGGCTCGATAGTAAAACTTTAACATAAAAGAACATTATTTTAAATTGTCCCTGGTCGTTCATTATCATGGGAATAATAATGAGTTAAGGCTAGTATGCACTTTGAGAGATGATCATGTTTTATTGATTATGGACATGAGATGTTATTCAGAACATAGATACGTGTTAGGAACATGATATTAGACTGACCCACTATGAGAAATACTACATGAAATATATCATCAATGTTTCTTATCACAATAGTGATATTTGAGTCCTTCGACCTGAATTTACCATGGATTCCTACATGAGGATCTTTATGTTTTGATATAGTTCAACTTCATCCGTAACAGGATGGTAATACAAGCTATAATTGGACATATAGTAAATCATGTAGAGGAATGTGAGTGACAGTGAAGGAATTTGTCCCACTATTGTTTGAGTGAAATATCTCTTGGTCACTTGACAAGTAGGACTGATGAAATACATGGTCGTGCTCAAATGAAATTGATAGAGGTTATCAATATCATTTGTTTTGGTCAGTCTACTTGGGTATCAAGAAATATTTGATTAAGCTATATAAAGATGACATAATCCATGATTTATGCTTAATCGAGATATCATGTGACAAAATGATTAATTATCGAACTGTGCGTTAGGTTTTGACGAGTCATCAAATTCGCTCAAGTTGGGTAGTCATAGTGACTTGCTAAAGCCCGCTTATGACTTGTGGACCCAAATGGTAATTTGGGCCTACTGCTAATATTGAGCGGACCTATAGGGTCACACACTCACGAACTGTGCTATATATATTTTATGATGTATCTTGCTATTATTATATGATGAAATAATTTATTGTATAATAGTTTTAAAACAAATTAAAATTCATTTGACATAGTCAAAATAGTTTTCTTTTACTTAATCAACAAAAGAAAGAGTTTCTTTGACTTAATCAACTAAGAAAGGGTTTGACTTGGTCAACATGGCAATTAATATTTACAAATATAATGGGCCGATTTTTTATTTATTGAAATAAATAATAGGGCTGAATTATATATATATTAATTAATTAAAATCTCTCTGGGTGGTTTATCCTTGTTAGACTAAGATAAATTGATTTTGGTTGGACAAGACTTAGATTTTCTAGTGGGATTAGGACTAGGGTTTACTAATGCTTAAAAATAAGCCTCTTAACATACCCTGAGGAGCTCTTGTTTTGCCATCCACTTCAATTCAAATAGAGAGGAAATTGTAGCAAGGCATTTTTTAGAGTGTTCTCATATATTTGGTGTTAGCACATTTTGCAGTTCGTTAGTGTGGATACCAGTAGTGGGCATTCACATTCTGCAGCGTCTAAGACTGAATCCAACAACATCTTTTATTCTTGTCTCGAAAATTAGAGGTAAACACATATTCCTCACATATTCCTTGATCGGATTTATCGTATTGCATGGGTCCTTGGTGGAGTTCGTGACAAATATTTTATTTCCGCTGCGTTTATGGTGTTACGGATTCCAACATGGCTAAGCTATAAATTTTTATTAGAATAGTCCATTTAAGCCAAGATCATGCATGCATGGTTCCTAAAACACGTGTCATCTTTTGTGACAAACATATGGAAACCATTTTGACACTTCTATACACCTCTCCGAGCTCTTTGCTCCAAAGCACCTCGAGCTCTCCTTGCCAATTCTCGAGCTTCCTTCTCTTATTTTTTCAAAAAGAACCTCGAGTTTTCCTTGTCAATTCTCAGACTCGTTTTTTCAACTTCTCGAATTTCTTTTTCTTCTCGAGCTCTTTTCCTCTATTCAACTTGGACAACTCTTGGGCTTCTACAACCACCTCTCGAGTTGGATTTTCGAAGCTCCTCTCTAGCTGGCTTTTCAACTCGGCACCTCTTCGGGCTCCTTCTCTTCCTCTCAACACGGCCCGACCGAGTGAGACATTTTCTTGGTGCTATCTTGACGTTTGCAATCTTCTCAAGCTATAAGAACCATTTTGACACCACCCTTTTGTTCCAAAGCACCTCGAGTTCTTTTTGCCAACCCTCGAACTCAACCTCCTCGAACTGCCACATTTTTTTTTAAACCACCTCTCGAAATTGCTCTACAAGTTCCTTTCTAGCTTGCCCCTTTCTGCTCGAAGCACTTCCCGAACTAACTTTTTTTTTAACTCTCGGACTTAGCTTTCCAAATCACCTCTCGAGCTTTTCACAACTCTTGGCCTTGACTTTTCTAAGCACCTCTCAAGCTTGCTGTCTTATAAGCACCTCTCGAGCTTGCACCTCTCGAACTTACTTTCTCATAAGCACCAATCGACCAAGTCTCCTCGACTTGGATTTTCATGACCTCACGAAGTCGAAAACTCGGCATATATACACCACCTCTCGACTAAGTCTCCTCGAGTCTTCTGAACAATAGCAATATGTAGCTTTCCTTTTTATTGTCAAGCCACCTGGACCACCTTGTTTAATGAGTGATCACCAATAATAATGCCATGTTTCACATGACAATCATTCATTGAAATTGGACACATGTAAATGTCACAATTCTGTGAATGAAATGGCCTTTGTTAGATAAATTAATATGTATCATAACAAATAACATGGGCAATATATGATTGGTAGAATTCCATTCCATGCACCCCACAACAAATTCGAGTTTCAAAGTTGAAGACGCCAATCTGTTGTGCTAAGCTCGACCCACCTTTTGAGAGGGTTTTTCCTTTTTTTTTTTTTTGTTCTCTTAGTCAAAAGGCGACACTTAATCGAGAAAAACGAATTTTCTCTATAGCCCGCAATGTTCTTTTTCTCTTAGTCGAGAGGTAGCACTTGGTCGCGAAAAAACAAATTTTCTCTCGGGCTTGCAATGTCTTGTATGCCTCACGCACAGTTTTCATGATCAAGCTTGGGAGGCGGCATGTTCCTTTCTCCCTTTTTGTTTGCAATGTAGAGGTCGTGGCTTAAATAAACATGCTAGAGAAACATTTAGCCAACCAAAACTCTGACATTATTGTTGTTTGAAGCTTTTGGCATTTTTTCAAGACATGCAAATTTATTACCAAAAAATGATTTGTCACGCATGACTACGCCTTCTTCGGTTAGCCAATTTAGTAAACTTGTAAAATAAAGATTACTTAAGTGGCTATTGGGTAAAATTAACAACTAAACTAATTTAGCATGTGGCATTTGTTGAAATCAGCCAAAGATACAAATTAGCTTATGCATTTGGACCAAAAATTCCATCATGACTAAATAAACATAAAGTCCGATGGTTTTGTTCTCGGCCTCGTGGGGTTGTCAATTTTTACTTGCCACCATGACTTCCTAGAGTACTTTGATAACCACGGGCGTGAAAACTTTTACAGCCAAAAAACCTGGTGAGCACTCTGCACTATTGAATGAATTCGTGGCTTTAATTCCAACGAATTCTCAATTGGCCGCTTCCAAAAATGGTTTGACTAATCGTGTTGGTTCAATGTTTTCAATTAGGAGGTCTACCATGAAAAGGATAATAATAAAGCATTTCAAAGGGTCGGAGCTTTGCAAAGACCAATTGTTGATTTTCATCATAAATTTCTCTATTTATTTTAGTGAGCCCTTCAAATTTTGGATATAGAAGATCCAATACCTCTTTGCCCACTACTTTGCCAAACGTTGGAATCTCTTCTTTACCCAATATATGGATCTTTGGTAATTTTTCTAGCGTCTACCCAACATATTTTCCCATATCTTGCACTTTGGATTCAAAGGATTCCTCTAACTTATCGATCTTTGGCATGC
The DNA here is from genome assembly GCA_948243855.1 of Flueggea neowawraea. Classification (NCBI taxonomy): domain Eukaryota; kingdom Viridiplantae; phylum Streptophyta; class Magnoliopsida; order Malpighiales; family Phyllanthaceae; genus Flueggea; species Flueggea neowawraea. The sequence continues at coordinate 7,038 of CAODLS010688945.1, forward strand.
TTTCTAACCTTTGCTCAATGTGTCTCTCCATATCTTGTGCCTTTGCTTCAAAGCATTCAATGAATTCTTTGATCAAACATTGACATGTCTTTTCTAAGTCGGCTTGAAGGCGTTGGCTTGTCTTTTCCAATTCGACTTGAAAATCCTTCATTACATCCGCAAAAAGCATAGAAGATGAATTTTCACTTTGAGTTACTCGCCTTTCCATAAGCCTCCCACTGTATTCGCCAGTATGTTTCCCCACTTTCTCGGCCCCGAGGCTCACCGACCCGGAGGGGCCGCTCGAGCGGTCATTTGTTTCAAAGGGTTCGTATTGCCTAAAAACCCAGGATTTTCCATTAGAGACGAGTGAATGAAGAACAAGTACAATGAAAGAGTATTAAGTTACTTCTACTCTTAGTTGCTTGAAAGTAAAGGACTAAACTAAGGTTGCATAAATGAAAGATAAGTGTAAAGACAAAGATAATTGAAATTGTGTTGATGTTTGTGTGTTCTTGTCTTCTTGTTCATTCCTCATTTTATACCCTTTAGCTTGAAACAAATGGCTCAATTCCCTCAACTTTCTACGTCACCATGTCTTGTAACTGCACCATGTTCTCCACTCCTTGTAACTACCCCTTTTCTTTATGCCATTGACTCCATTACTTCTTATCTTTCCACCTGGCAGAAGCAAATGCCAATACACATGCACTTCCTTAAAATGTGCCGTTATTTGCAACGTGTGACTTGCAATCCACATGTCTTAGCCCACTCACTCTAAGTCCTCAATGACTCGATGTTTCTCGAAATGTGCAGTCTCTTCAGTGGCAACAACTTTGAGCCCATGACCACCTCGGCTCTACAAGGACTCTCGAGATCAATAATAATGTGGTGGTAACACTATGGATAGCAGAAACTGTTATATGAAGGTATCAACGATATTTTGGTGATATGTAATATTGGTGTAATTTGTTTTCTTTTTACCATGCATCAATTATAAATTGGTGTTTTGAATAATGAAGATTTGTTGGTTGAATTTGAGTGGACAAGTTTTTATATTTGTAAATTCTTACACCAAAAGTATAAATCTATTCAATTGAAGAACGTTTTGTTCTTCAATTTGGGAAAATTTGGTAAGGTTTGAGATGGTTTTTGGTATCAATATTGCTTAAGAATTGGAATTCCTAAATAATAAACTTGGAATGGTTCGACTTCGAAAAGGGCAAAATCAACGAAACTTTTAATTCAAGATGTTTTTACTTTTGGTGATCAGTTCACTTTAATAATTTCTAAATCTCATGAGCAGTCCTAATGTAAGCAACTATGATGTTGACACTCTCCGTTAACCCTATCGCAACACCGAGAAGTTTCACCTGTGACATGATGAAATGAAGAATTATACAGTGAGATTAAAACACATCAATTTTACCTATGCATTTGCACTTGAATTCAGATATAAAGAACATTTATATTTATAACTTATAATAAGATCAAGTGAACTCCAATTTAGTTTCATGAGTGAAAATTGTATAAGATTAATAAAGGGGAAAAAGAAATATAGAATTGCATGTTAGTTTCTTAATGTTTTCTCGTCAAAGACATATTGGGTTGAAGTAAAGCTACATGCCACCTACCATAGAGTACGAACAAAATGTGCAGCACAAGTACATTATCTATCACCGACCATCACTTCTTGATATTTCCTCTCCAATGATATTTCTTTCAGAATTATGTTTGAGATTGACAGCATATATCACTCTACATACTTTTTTCTTCAAAACATGTTAGGTATATATTGTTTTACATATATCTATTAAAATTTATCACTTTCGATATAAGATTTTTCTTTGTCAAGATATTGTTTTTAGATTTTAGAAACTAATTACATTCACATATCTATTAATGCATTTAATGTTATGGCGTACCATAGTTATGCCAAAAAGGGGTATATCGGCCCAATTTTCACCTTTACTATCATTATAATATGGAGTTCGCAAAAAAAAATATTATATAGAGAAAGACCCGTAACATATTGATCACAACAAAAAATAATAAAATAGTCTAAGTGCCACGTAGAAATTACAGAGTTAACCAAAACATTTAAGGGACAAATAAAGATTGAGTTAGCACCAAATGTAGTAACCGGTTTGGTGATGACAAATAAGGGTTTAAAAAAGGAAAAGAAGAAATGTTCCTCTTGGGTTCCTTTTCGTTATAGTTCAAATAAACCTGCATTTAAACCATTTTTAATGGTTGTTCTTGTCATCTATTTGGTGCTCTCTTATGCACATACTGAAAATATTCATTTTGCCTTGGCATGTTATTTTCACTACTTGGCTAACTTGATCGATCTGAAAAGAAACCAGCAGCAACCTATAACTTTTGTCTGTATTCTACAAACATGTATATTGAATGGTTATTTGTAGCTTCTCTGCCTATATTTTTCAACATTTGTTTTCAGGAAGGACCTTTCTTATGTATGCATGGTAATAAATTTCAATTTATTGTTATACACAAATAAAGGGATTTAAGATTTTAATCTTAATTAATCCATTATTCAGAAAATTTAAAATATTTTTCTAAAAGTTCTAAAGTATGGTTTCCATTGATTTTTTATCGATAACAAGTATTTGTCACCAACTACAATATATTTGTTACTTGAGCTCAAATGAAGTTAAAACTAATCACAAACTTGCATTGGAGTATAGTTAATCAACGCTCATAACTTTATCTAAGAGGAAAATTATTACAATAATTTTTGGTAAATATGTATGCTAAAATTGATATTTATAGGCTTAACCAAAATAAATTAAAAGTGAATATGTACCAAATAATATGCGATTGTATTATAATTGTTCAAGAAAATAGAGGATAAGGGTTGAAAAGGTAATAGTGCCATAAACATTCTTTATAAGTGAATTAAGAGATATAAAGTGTAAATGTAAGTAGATCACATCTTCTCATAACTTTTATTTTCAATTCTAAGTGGTTAGAAATAAAAGAAAAATTAAAAGAAAGATAGATTTAAAACTATAACGAAAAAGAAAAATGTAAAAGTTTTTCCTCTACAAAAATAATAAAAGGAAAAAAATATATCTTTTAGTAAAATATTGTTATAGTAAAAAAATATTAAAAAGCACGGATGTTAAAGTATATTGACGAAAATACCCTTTAAAAAAAGTTGTCACACTCCAAAAATATAGCCTTGCCAAAAAAGTAGCTACACAAAAAAAAAACGGAAATAGAAAAAATAGAACCAAAACAAAGTCCTACTCCCAAAAAATAGCTTCACAAAAAATGGAAATAAAAAGATAGGAATAAAAATTTTTCCGCGTAAATGCAATTGGATATGATTCAAAAAGATTATGAGATAAGTAATTTCAATTAAGCTCAAAACATTACTGATAGGTATGAATTGGCATGTACATTTTTTATTTATTTAATTAAAAATATTTTTAAAAAAATCCAAAAAAAAATCTATTCTATCAATCTTTCTGAATTATTTGTCTGATCATTCAACCAAATGATTAAGTATGTAAAAATCATTATGAAGATAACTACAAATTCTAAAATATAACTCTCTGCAAGCCAATTATCACAAGGGTTATGCTTCTTTTTTTTATAGCAAAAAAGGGAGCCGGGGACGACCAATAGTGACATACTCCTGCTGGGCGTTATCATACAGTCATTACTCTCCGCTGCGGAATGTTCGAAGAGCTATAGCCGAACCCAAAGCTTTACTCCTGAGTCTCGTAACATCAACATCTCACCAAGGACGAACGACCTAAGGGGTTATCCACCACGCTCAATATTTAACCCAGGCTCGAGTGACAACCAATGCTACTTGGATTTACGTCGCTCCCAAAGATTCGAACCCGGACCAAACGAACGTGGGACTCCTCCCTTGTCCGTTCGACCACCCCTAGGAGATCACAAGGGTTATGCTTAAAGAAGTATCTTACAACCTGCAAAATGTGATATATGTTGCCAAGAAGAGTGCAACTAATATAACGACAAAATAACTTCCATGCTGAAGTTGTACTATATCAGGAGTGAATATTCTACACGCAAATTGCACTGACCAAATTTCAATTTAACAGATTTTCAAATACATCACTTTCTGTAGAAATGCAATGACAAGGAAGGACTTATGTGAAAATAAAGAGTAAAAAAATTAATTGGATTTGTCAATTTTATGCATCTGAAAAACGCAGGATAATTATTCAAAGTTTGGGAAGGGCAGTAACCTGTTTTTGCACGCTCAAGTTCAACTGTTCAAGTAAACGCTGCCTCTCAATCTCCTTCTCAGCTGTCCTCTCCCTGGTACAGAAAGTATCAACAGTTAGTAAAAATTGTTTCTCTTTACCTATCCTATCCATTATTAAATTGGCAATAGTTAATGAAAATAACTATAGAAAGCTCAAG
>CAODLS010689028.1:0-15385 GCA_948243855.1 Flueggea neowawraea
TTTCTTTTATTATCTTATTTGTATGAATATGATCATGGTAGGCTAAACCCTTTGCTGGGGTTGAGAGATGTAAATTCTTGATGAATATTTGTTATATTTATGATGGGTTTGATGTATTTAATGTCATGTATGTGTTGATAATGGATTGGTTTAATGACTTGTGTTGTATGAATGATGTTATGCTTTATCAACATGATGATGTTAGTGACAAGTTTAGGTAGAGGATAGAAAGATGAAACTTTAATAAGGTTTACAAGCATTAAAATACCATACTTAGGATAGACATATTCTATGTAGGTAAGGTGTTCGATAAAATTCCTGAATGAACCTAATGAGTCTAGTTTGGTTAGGTGAGGCTGAAAGAACCCTCCTAGTGAATGTAGACATAGCTTTAATGAAATTGAAATAGGCTTAAATTGATATTAGTTAAAGAACACTCAATATATAATAAAACCCGCTCATGAACATAAAAAATGGAAGTCTTAGTCGAGTCTCGAAAGCCCTAACACATTCCTTTTATTTCTTGAATTCACAATTTATCTTTAGCATTTGTTTATTTGCATTTGAGTCTTTCAATTAAAACCAACAACCAATTCTTGAACCTTTTATTTTTATTTTCATGGATTGACCACATTAGCAAACCGTTCCCTTGGGTTTGGCACCTTAGGAATACTTTGAAGGTAAATTTTATTATTACACTGATAACCGTGCACTTACGGATAACCGGTCATGTGACAGAGGTTGGGATGCCATAATCACTCACTCTTTCTCTCTCTCTCTCTCCTTACTATGTGTGCATATGGATCAAACATTTTCATCATTCCTCTCACCCAAAACACAAAAGATAAAGCTATAGAGCAAATCAAAGAGCATCAAGTTCACATATTCAACTCTAGTATATGGCTTTCATTGTAATCTTTTTGTATACACTTTGAGAGTGGGAAAGGTTTGTTATAAGCGTAAGAAAATAACATTGTAAAGGCTTTAGAGGTGTGAGCCTAGAGTGAAATCAACCTTATTTAGGCTTTAGAGGTGTGAGCCATAATCAAACTTGAGTGAGGCTTTAGAGGTATAAACCATAATCAACCTTGTCTAGGCCTTAGATGTGTAAGCCGCAATCAACCTTGTTATATTGGCTTTGTTGGATTGAGCTGTAATCAATCATCGTATAGTAAATTAGGAAAATCCTAAGTGAGGAACTTAGGTAGTGGATGTAGGCGTGGTCGGTCGAACCACTCTAAATTACTCGTGTTGTTTCTTTTCGCCTTAATAAACTTCAGCATATAAAAATTCTCTTTTGCTCACTTCACTACCCCTAAAAAATACTTGAACAATTGGTATCAGACCCTAGACTCATTTTGAGAAGGCTTAACATCCTTGGAGCATAGATCTTTAATCGTTGGAGATGGATAGTATGGTGAAAAATTCCTCGTCTTCTTAAAGAAATCTAACTCCAATGACGAAGGATCTTTGCTCCAAGGATGCTAAACCTTCTCAAAAGGAGTTCGGGCTCCGATACCCAATTATTGGAGATTTTTTTGGGGAATGCAAAAGTGAGAAAAAGAGAATTTACTTGGGCATAAGTTTGTTGAGTGGAGAAGAAACAACACGAGCAATTTAGAGTGGTTCAACCAACCATGCCTACGTCCACTACCTAATTTCCTCACTTAAGATTTCCCAATTTAAGATAGGATTATTAATTATGGCTCAATCCAACAAAGCCAATACAACAAGGTTGATTGCGGCTTACACCTCGAATGCCTAAACAAGGTTGATTCTAGCTCACACCTCTAAAGCCTAAACAAGCTTGATTTTACTATAGGCTCACACAACTAAAGCCATTAAAATGTTATTTCTTAGGCTTACAACAAACCTTTTCCACTCTTAAAGTGTATACACAAATTACACAATTACACAATTGAGTGTGTCAACTTGATGCTCATTGATTTGTGATATATGCTAAAATTACGCAATTAATGAAGCAAGAATTCATACATTTTTGGCCTTTGATTGAGTGTTTAATGTCATATTTATACACTTTTTCTATTTTATTTAGGTTGGAAATGATTTGGATGAATCGAGAATAAAGGGCGAAAAAGGAACGAAAAAGAGACGCGAAAAAGAGACGTGAAGGCCACGGTCAGGCCATGGTGACCACCACTACCGTGGCCCAGACCGCGGTGTCCTGGAAGGTGACAAAAAAGTGAGGCAACCAAAGGTACTTTTGTGGACAAAAGGCATACACTTGGGGCCATTTTTGGCATGACATTTGCTAGGGTTTCAAGACATGTAAAGGGGTATAAATACCCCCTCTTAACAATATTTCTCTCATATTTCACACTTTGAAAGAGCACTTTTCTTTCTTTTCTTTTTTGTTCTTTCTCTCTTTTATTTTTTAAGAACATAGTTAGGGCTTCAAAGAAGGAGAAGGAGAAGGAGATTAGGCTTGAAGATTGGAGATTTCTCTCGAAGGCTACCTAGAGAGGCATCTCTACATCCGTTTTATCTCTTCTCTCTTCTTATCTTTATTTGTTATCATGTTTTATGTTGATATTTATTGTCATATTTGGTTGAACATAAACATGGTAGCTTAATCTTTTGTTAGGACTTATAGATGTAAACCTTGACATCTTTTTACTATATCTATGAATGGGATTCATATTCTTCATTGCCATATTTGTAGTATTTATCTCTTGTTCTTGAATGACATATTTGTAGAGATTTTGTTGTGCTTGAATGTTGTATTTGTTTCCTTTGTTGGATTTGATTTAATGACATGTATGATTTGATTATTATTGTGATTGGCCATCATAATGGTAGTTTTAACAAGCCTAGTTGAAGGACCAAAAGGAGAAGACTAGATGAGATTGACGTGCATTAAAGTTGTTAGGTTTTGTAATAGAGATATTATTGCCTACAAGGTGTTCGATGAAATTTCCGAAAGAGGCTAATGAGTCTAGTTTAGTTAGATGATGCCGAAAGGACCCTTCTAATAAATGTAGACATAACCTAGATTAACTTGAGAGAGGCTCTAGGTGATAAAAGTGGGAGAACACTCAACATCCCATAACCCGTTCATAAATGTAGTAATTAGGAGTCTTCATGGAAGTCTAGAAAGTCCTAATGTCTTTTATATTGTTATTTGTTATTTTCGTGTTTTACTTTATTAAAAATAAAAAACAACCAACTCATTTACTTTTCCTATATTTTATTTTTTTGTTAAGAATTGATCACATTTAGTCACATACCTGTGGGTTCGACACCTTAGGAATACTCTGAAGGTTTTTATTACTTCATCGACTATCGTGCACTTGCGATAACACCGATCAAGTTTTTGGCGTCGTTACCAAAGATGGTGTTGCTATTTGTGATCTTTCTTTTCTTTTTGTTGAATTGTTTGTTTACTTTCCATTTTGTAGGTGTCATATGAATTTGAGGCGATCGCGGAGCTTGGAAAACGTTGAACTTTTTCCACTAAATCCGGAGATTGAATGGTGGTGTAGAGAAATTCAAGCCAACCGGAGAAGAGAAACAATGGCAGAAAATCTGAGGTAACAAAATGAGCATGGAAATGAAGCTAGAATGGTCTAACTACTAGGAGGTGGCATTGGCAATCAAATGCCAGTGCGGAATAGCTTAAAGGATATATAAAGGCCGATGATAGGTGCTTCACCTTCATGCATTTGTTTGAGTCCGGCGGCCCGAAATTATGATTTGAAAAATATCCACTTCAACATGCTACCTTTATTTCATGGTTTTCCATCGGAGGATCCATTGACGTTCTTGAGGGAATTCTACACAACCATTCAAACCTTTCCATTACATGGTTTGATGAAGGACGAGTTTCACCTTGAAGAACCAGCCTAAAATATGGTTGATAAATCTTCCAAAAGGTTCATTGGCAACTTGGGATGAAGTGTATAACAAATTCATGATGAAATAATTTTTGCCCCAAAAGACGGTGGACTTGGGCAACAAAATTTGCTCTTTCTCTCAAATGGAGGGTGATCAATTCGATGAAGCGTGAGAGCATTTCAAGGTGCTATTGGGCATTTGGCTCTTCTCATTCAATTCTTCTACGATGGATTGACTATGCACGGGCAAAATTTGGTAGATACCATAACGCGTGGTTACTTTGGTGACAAAACAACGGAGGAAGCGTATGATATATATCAAAAGCTTGCCACCACCTATCAACAAAAGGCGGTTTGAGGTAGAAGAGCGACATTCTTGAGGTAAACACTTCTTCTTCTGACTTGGTTTCTCAAATTGATGATATATATAGAAAATGAACATGTGATCAATCGAGGAACCATGGTTAAAGAACAATGCTCTTTTTGTGGAGTGATGGGGCATAGTGATGCCAATTGTGGATATAGTCAAGGAATGAGTTCTGGCATGGAAGAAGTGAATTAGATGGGAGGTTTTGAGAGGTTGCAACCAAGGAATGATCCTTACTCCAACACATATAATGTGGGATGGCACAACCATCTGAACTTCTCTTGGAAGGATCAAAGTGCCAATCAAGCAAGATCAATGGGACTTCTGGGATTTTAGCCAAGGCCACCATTCCAACAACCACCACCACCGCCACCATAACAAAATATCCAAGAAAATAAACCACCTCTAAAAGATCTCTTGATGTAGTACATGTCGAAAATGGAAGCTAAAGATGCCAAAGTTGACCAAGTTATCCAAGCTCAAAAAGCAACCATCTAGAATTTAGAAAAGCAAGTTGGTCAACTAGCTAAGGCAGTTTCAGAGCATGAAAAAGGAAAGCTACCAAGCACTTCAAGAGTCAATCCAAGAGAGGATGTAATGGAAATCTCAATTGTGAGTGAGCCAGAGCTTGACAAAGAAATAATTATAGGGGAGGAGCCCAAAGAGGAAGTGAGATCGAGCAAGGAAAAGGGAAAGAAGTCGTTGAAGGAAGAGCCCAAACATGATAAGGAGGAGAGCAAAACCACAGTGCAAAGCAATGGCATCTCATTTCATCCAAAAGATGAGGTAAAACCTTATGTTCCTCCTATTCCATTTCCACAATGCTTGAAAGCTTAAAAGGTGGATGACAATTTTCTAAAGTTTTTGGAAATGTTGAAGAAGTTACAAATGAACATTCCATTCATTAAGGCTATTGTGCATATGCCTCACTATGCTAAGTTCCTAAAGGAAGTTGTCTCCAATAAGAATAAATTAGAGGAGTATGCCATGGTTGCTTTCACCGAGGAGTGCAGTATTGTAATTCAAAACAAGCTTCCTCAAAAGCTCAAGGATTCGAGAAGTTTTACCATTCCGTGCTCTATTGGTAATGTGGGTATACAAAAATCCTTGTGTGATCTGAGAATCGGGGTCAACTTGATGCCTTCGTCAAATTTCAGAAAGCTCGGGATCAATTGGTGCCAATAACAATTTCACTCCAACTTGCTGACCACTCCATCAAATACCTATTTGGAGTTGTGGAAAACATTCTAATAAAGGCTGGTAAGTTTTATTTTCCTATCGATTTTTATGTGCTTGACATGGATAATGCTTTTAAACCTCATTTGATTCTTGGTAAACCATTCTTAGCAACGAGAGGAGCATTAATTGATGTTGGTAAAAGAAAATTAACATTTAGAGTGGGAGATGAAACTCAAGATTTTAATGTCTTTAGTAGTTCAATGTGCTTTTAAATAATAAATATGTTGATGATGCTAAAGCCATTAAATCTTGTTGCATGCTGGACATTAACCCCTTACCCAAATCTTCAAGTGTTAAGGAAAGCCCGAGTGAACCAAATGAAAAACTGAGAAAACCACCTTTATAGCTTAAACAAGAAACCAAAACAAATGCAAGGGAAACAAATAATTTTATAGGGGTTAAGAACCGAAACGACAAATTAAAAGGGAAAGAGAGTGAATTGATTGAAGGACAAAATTTTTTATATTTTTCACCCAAACATCACTTTCTTTATGACCCCAAAATTCCAAGGTTTGGACCATTTTTTATTTCCAACATTCATTCATATGGTGCTACAAACATTGTGCTTAACGGTCATAAACCACTTAAGGTTCATGGAAAAAAGATTGAAATCATCTATGACATCTACCATAAGGACTATTTGGCACCCCAAATAGATCCTATGCATACATTTAAAATGACATTAAACTACTTTTGGTCTGCAATGATGTTAAACTATGCTTATATTTTTATTTTATTGCATTTGCATGCATACTTGTATTCTATTTTAGCAGCACGTTTATTTTCATTGCTATGCATTTTATTTCGAGATTGGTTAAGAGGAGTAGTGCCCATTTACATGTTTATATATGCAATTGTGTTCACTAACCTTTCTTGTCTCAAGGCCAAAATTGAAGTCATTCATTCCAAGAAAGAGCGAATGCAAGCAAGGCAAAAAATAGAGAAGCATTCTAAACCTTATCTCTTTTACTTTAATGCTTAATGTTGGAAATTGAAATTGTCCCTTTTGTTCATTGCTTATGTTAATTTGGATCCATATTTATTTTGTTGAACATTGGGACAATGTTAAAAATAAGTGTGGCGGAGGGGTTTATTGAATGCTTGTGTTTAGTTGTTTGAAAATGCCTTCGTTTGTGTCATATTGATTGAAATTGCTTTAAAAAAAATTTTGAATTTTCGCTTGAATTTCAACACGGTGTTTTGTCTTTCATATTCAAGAACTTGAATGTTCAAGTACTTTCAGGACCTGAGATCCCTTATGTACCCATTCTTGTATAACTCTGGTTTCTATAGAAAAGACAGCCCCTAGTACTAGAACTGGAAGGATTAGTTCGGATTTGCACACTGTAAGTCCCAATAGGGGGAATAGAATGACAATCCAAGAGCTGGGTGAATTGGATTTTTGGCAAGTTAAAATCTTTGTTGAAAATATTTTGCAAATTAAAATAAATAACAAAGTTTTCTTTCAAACTTAAATGAAAGAGTAAATGCGGAAGCTCTAAAGATCCAATCCATACTCAACAATAATGTAAACCAAATGCAAGTGCAAGGCAATGTAAAGAGAGTAGGGAGAGTGAAATCAAAACTCAATATTTATAGTGGTTCGGTCATCTTGACCTATGTCCACTCCTCTAGCCTCAACTAGAGAATTTCAATCCACTATCAGCCTCATTTGTGGGTGGAGGCAAAAACCTTTACACCTTGTTTTTGCAAGATCAATAAGAAAACCTTTACACCTTATTTTTGCGGTATCAACTAGAAAACCTTAACCACTAGTTTTTGCAGGCTCAACTAGCAAACCTGACAACTTGTTTTTACGAGATCAACAAGCCAAACCCAACTACTTGTTTTTTTTTGGGATTAACAAGCCAAACCCAACTCTAGTTTTCTAAGGCTCAACAAGGAAACCTATCTACCCCAAGCAAACAACCTTGCTTGTCACAAATTTAACCTAAGTATATATAAGATTAAAGCTCGCTCAAACCGAACAGTACAATAGCAAGTAAATAGCTCAAAATGGGTTAGAAAGGTAGAAGTGAGAGATAAATTGAATAGCAAGTCTTAGCAAAGGTATTTCTTGTCTCTAACCTCTTCCTTAAGCTTTGGGATGTCTATTTATAGCCACTGTAAAGAATATAGAAGTTGGAAGCCTCGAAGTAGCCGTTGTGAGATAATGAAACATTTTGTTTTAAATGACGTCACCTTGTACATCGTGCGTTCTTCATGATTAATGTGTGTTCTTCATATGCCAGTCAATGATCAATGTGCGTTGATACCCATTAGCGTGCCTTAAGGAGATTGTAGTGCCTACTGCTTGAAGATCATTCTTCATCAACATGTCTTGCAAAACATACAATGGGCTTTAACAACTTCTTCAATGTTCCCTAAGAAAACATCAACGTGGTTTGATCAAATCTTCAGCATTCTTTAACGCGCCTTAATGATCAGCAGCGCACTATAATGATCTTAAATATCATTCCTTTAATTCTGACACATCTTGTACAAAAAGTAATATTCAAATTTGAATTCCCGATGAGCGTATAGCCGATTTATCATCTTCTGAAGAACTCTTCGTCAACGCCCGTTCTTGTTTGATAACGTGCGTTGTGCCATCAATATTAAAAAGGTATCCTTTACTCATCAGCAAGTGTTCTTCAACTCATTAGCATTCTCCCAATGTTAAAGACCAAGTTGTATTTGAGACAACTTAGATCAAATATTTGATAACGTGCCTTAGTGATTATTAGCGCGCTCTAGTAGTTTCTCATAAACTCTACAAGAGAAAATCCACACGTTTTTTATTCATCAACGTTTCCAACACCTAATAAATTAACTTCCAGAAGTACATCAACCTCAATAGCGCGCGTTCTAGGATCAATAGCGAGCGTTAATGCCATTTTGGATTTGAACCAGTGTGAGCCAAATTGACATCAGTGTGTGTTGGAGTTGATAAACATTCCTTGTTCAACCTCTGAAGTCTTATCAGCATGCGTTCATGTTCATTAACGTGTGTTGCTTAACTTTTCAGTTGTTTTGGAAATCATCAAAACTTAGGCGGATTTTTCATGTTATTCATAACATGACTCAACAAGCTCGCCCTTTTTTATGATGACAATACCACTGAAGAGTTTGTACTCCCCCTCAGTTTATGCACCTGTTCTTAAACTCAATCACATCAAGAAATTGAAAATTTTGATCAAGGTTGAAAAACCCTGTCACTTGGTTAAGTTCAAAAATATCAAACTCTGATATTTTCTCCCCTTTTTTGTCATTTATCAAAAAGGTAAGCAAACACATCAAACAAGAGATAACGATCACAAAACATGGATTTTTCATAGATTAGAGCAATTCAGTACATATATAAGATCCATAACATGACTCAATAATCTCCCCCTTTTTGATGATGACAAAACCACTAAAGAGTTTGCACTCTCCCTCAGTTTATGCACATGTTCTTAAACTCAATCACAACAACAAATTGAAAAATTTGATCAAGGTTGAAAAACCTTGTCACTTGATTAAGTTCAAAAATATCAAACTCTGATATTTTCTCCCCCTTTTTTGTCATTTGTCAAAAAGGTAAGCAAACACATCAAACAAGAGATAATGATCACAAAACATGGATTTTTCATAGATTAGAGCAATTTAGTACATACATCACATTCATATCAAATCAAAAGTAAACTATACATAGACAAAAGTGATATGAATGCAAAATGTTTGTGCAAAATGTGCATGCAAAATGTTGGATCAATGCGATTGAACTCAAGCGTTCGATGTGGATGGTGAATGAACTTCAATTGTAGGTTCATTGAGGTTCAGATTCTTGGGGTCCTCTTCTTGGGGAACGGTTGGACTTTTATCTTTTTACAATGGAATTTCAATGACTTGACCAGTTTTTGGAATTCTAATCTATAGAATCTCATAACTGATTTGTGAAGCTTCTTCTGGAATCACTGTTTGTTCAGTTTCTGCAGGCTTTTCCTTTTCTGGAATCTGAATTTCTTCTAACATCGATTTTGCCAAATTCCCAACCTTATCCACCATAATAGATTGAAACTCAGCCCATTTAGCTTGTTTGACTTCCACATTATCTTCTAAGATGGTTCAATCTGAGTCTTGCTGCCCTTGCTTTGTTTCTCCTTCTTCGTGCATCGAAGCCACTGCTTGTTCACTCAATTCCAAAATTCTTCACTCAATTGAGAGGTGGACAGTTGTGCTTTACTTTGAGTAGCAGTTGGAGTGTGTTCTTGAGGCATTTTTGAGAAAACTGGAATTTCTACTTCATCAACATTCTTTCCCATTCTCATACTCTACACGCTTTTGAATATCAATTTCTGAAGCTCCTCAATCTGAAACAACCTCTTCCCAGTGTCAGTTTTGAATTCTTGAAATTCTTCCTTCGAAGTGTTCAAGCTTTCTCCTTTTCTTGCTTCACTCACATCCACACTCGGCTTTATGATCCTCTTTGGTTCAACAACAACTCTTCTGAAAATCATTTCCTCCGGTTTAGGTCTATGTTTCTCATCATTCTTGTTAACAAAAGCATAATCTAGTCGGAGGTAAGGACGATATACAAACCCACAATTTACTGTTTTGAAAAGTCTCATGCTCTTCAAGTTTTCTAATCTATCCTTGTGAGTTTCAACAATTTTCTCTTCTTTAAACCTGGAGAATCCAACGTTAAAGTGCTCAAATATCTTCATCAAGTGACTACCATAGGGAATACTTTCCTTTCTTTGCTTTGTCAAGTTCCCAAGGGTCGGTTTGTTAAAGCTTCCCACTTTCTCCATTATGACATGTAGCACTTTGAGCGAGAAATTTACTGATCTTCCAGTCATCAACAGATAAATAGTTATCTCATCTTGAAAAGTCATCTTGTCTTGAGTGTGAGATTGAGAATTGATGACTTTGGCTTGGGCAAAATGCACCATCCTCTAGTGAACTCCTAGATCGTTTTGATCTAATAATTCAACTTCTACTTCAACTACTCCAGATTTGTTCAACAATAGCTTCCAGACTTCGTCTTTGTCCACAGCCACCAAATTTCCTTCTTTATTGATGAACTCCTTTACTTGTTCTTTCCCTTTCTTCGGAATGCAACCAAACATAGGCAATTTGAGCGGTTTATGCAATAGCTTATCGTGACTCGAATTTCCTTCCCATTCATACAACTTTTAACTCCCTTTTCAAAATCAATACTCAATTCCTCCTTTTCGTCATCATCGTGAAAAATACTAGCATTAGCATAGAATTCCTTGATGAGATTGGTATGAAAATTTCTACCCTCCTCACAAAATTCCTTTAACCCATACTTCTTAAAATCATTTTTCAAGACCAAACCCCTTTCCATCAAACTTCTAAAGTAAAAAACGCGGCAATCTGAGAAATTACAGAACTTAAGATTCTAGTATCTTTTGCAAGCATCAATATCTATGAAGTTCTCAGAATCGAAATCCTCAACCATAAAATACTTCCTAGTTCTTTTAGAAAGGGGTGTTTCTTTCTTACCTTTTGGGTCCAATTTCTTTGCAATTTCAGAACGAGGTAGTTTAATCCCCTTTGAAGGTTTGCCCTTCTCTGTTGCCTGAACATCATGAGTTTTCTTTGACCTCTTCTCGGTGGGGTTCTTCATTTTTTTAGATAAGAAAATGGAGTAGAGACAGAGATTTAGGTTTCTGTTTTGATAGAGATCTAGGTTAGAATTTGAATGGTGAGAAGGTTGAGGGAATTTGTCTTGAAGAGAGAGGGAATGAAGTTTGGATGTGAACTAAGGTGAGATAAGATTGAAAGAAACTTGGTTATCTTTATCGTGTGAGGAAATTTCGGCGGTATGAGTGATTTTGATGAAATGAAAATTTAGGCGGAATTTTTAGGTTTTGATCTGGGCAGACATCCACGCACGCGTTTGATCAATAACGCACGCTAATGTGAGTCGGTGAATACTTACACGCGTTAATAACCATCTACACACGTTGATGAGAGATTGTGTTTGAAAAATAGGATAGGTCGAAGGTATGTAAGGTATCTCTACGCCCGTCACAAATCTTACAACGCACTCAAATGACAATTTTCGATTAGCATCCACTGTTCATCAATAAAGTGCCTTAGTGATGGAAATTAACTTCTATCAACACACTTTGTTTCCTTCCAGCGTCACTGATGAATCTTATCTAGCGTGCGATGCAACTCTATCAGCGCACTTTGACGATGACCCATTGCACCTTTGATTTGAACCAATATGAACAACCCTCGTTAACCATTTGCTAGTGCCCACAAATACCATCAATACTTCAACCAGAATGAAATTTATCAACGCTAACGTGTGTTGCAAATCCATTAAAGCACCTTAATGCCAAAACGTATATATCAATCTGAACTGCTTCTCTGATAACATGCGCCAATGCTCATTAACTCACTTTAATGCCTCTGAACCTGAAGCTTTTCTCATTTTCCATCCATGTACTTGACTTCAAATCCATATAGATAAATTTGATATGATTGTGAACTCATAATTGAATGAATATGAACATATATTATGCACGATAACTAATCAATCAAATTATTCAAGCAAATGCACATATACAAAAGAACACATCTTACGAAAATGAATTTTGATAAATAGATTCTCCCCCTATGACAAATGCTAAATTAATGTATGCAATCAACTCATATATGCAGAAACACAGTAAACAACATATTAAAAGCAAAATGCATATAAATAAAAAGTAAGAAATGAGTTTGAGATCAAGGAAAGGGTACCACATTTTCGATTCTTTCTTTGGCTTAGATTGCCGTTACGCACACTCCTCCAATTTCATCATCACTGCTGGAGCTTAAATCATCATCAAGGAATCTTCTTTTCCTCCTTTTACTATGTTTCTTCAAATGTGGACAGTCCGATCTAGCATGATCCAGTTCATTACACTCATAACAAATGAGTTTGCTCTTCTTCTTGTTTGCCTTCTTTGCACCTCTTTTCTTGTTGAAAAATTTGCAGAATTTCTTTGCAAGATATTCCACATCAGAATCATTCTCTTCATCATCATTTTGAGCTTTCAATGTACTTTGAAGCTTTCAATGCAATGCCTAAATCTGTTATTTTTTCTTCTTGCCTTCTTTTTTTTCATCTTCTTTCATACTCATTTCATGAGTAAGTAAAGAACCAATTAACTCCTCCAAAGGAAAAGAATTTAGATCATTGGCTTCTAAAATTGCATCTTTCTTGGAACCCACGTTTTTTGTAGGGACTTTAGAATCTTCCTCACAATTTTAGAATTTTTATGTGATTTTCCATGATTTTCCATGAGCTTTAAGGCCATTGAGGATATCATTGAAGCGATCAAATATTTCTTAAATAGATTCTTCTTCCTCCATCTTGAATAACACATATTTGCCAAATCTTTTCAACATTCTTACATTGTTGAACTTTGTTGAATTGAGAATTTCTTAAGGAGAAATAGAGAACATGCATAGCTTTGTGATTGCAAGAAATAAGCCTTTTGTCATTGTCATTCCATTCATCTTTTGGCTTCTCTACCTTTCTTCCATCTATTAGCTTTATTGGCACGTATGGACCTTCCTCAACAACATCCCATATATCCAAGCTTTCTGATTTAAGGAAAGTCATCATCCTTGTCTTCCAATATGTATAATCACTGCCATCAAAGAAAGAGGCTCTATTAATAGCCAAAACTTCATATCTTGAAATATCATAAATGAATGCCATTTTTTTAATCTTTAACTCTTTGGATGTTAAGCCAAAAATAATATCAAAAGCAGAAGCTCTGATACCAATTGATGGTCTCAAGTACAACACTCCAAGAGGTGGGCGAATTGGAGTTTGAGAAATTTTTAGCCACTTTATTGAAAAATTTTGCAAACTAAAACAAATGAAAAAGTTCTTTTCAAACAAAAATCAAACTGAAATGCAGAAGCAATAAAACCAACAATTCAAAAATATAAAGTAAAGTAAATAGAGGATGGAGAGAGAAAACAAAGCATCAATTTATAATGGTTCGGTCCTCATTGACCTACATCTCCTTGAGAATCCTATCAAGAATTTCAATCCATTATCTATTCACTTCCGGGTGCAGGAAAACGTTTACAACACTTCTTTTCACGGGCTTAACAAGCAAATAATTACACCTTGTTTTATGGACCAAACAAGCAAACCAAACCTCTAGTTTTTGCTGGCTCAACTAGAAAATTGTTCACCTCTAGTTTTCTAAGGCTAACTAGCAACCACTCTTGTCTTTCAAGGGTAAACAAGGAAACCTATACAACCCTCAATCAAATACTTCAATTATTGCAAATTGTGTTACCAAACACAGATTATATGGTCAAACCAACCCAAGAATAATAGCAAATAAAAATAGCAAGAGTGGTATTAAAATGAAATGAGAGATATAATGAGAAATAAAGATAAGAAAGTTTGCCTAATGTTTCTCTCTCTTCTTCTGATGTTGGAGAGGCCTATTTATAGCCTTCTTGGAGTTTGTGACCGTTGGAAACAATCATATAGCCATTATGAGAGAAATAAATTTATGATGTCAGCAGGTAAGTAAGTATTGTGTGCTTAAACTGCCTTCTAAATGCATAGTATTAAATCGAGTAACTTCTGCCTGAAAAACTTCAGTTGTTGTGTACTTTATACTAGTTGCTAAGTTCTTAAGATAGATACTAAGTGCTTAGATGAATTTTTTTTCAAAGTTGCACCTTTAATACTTCACGTGACAGTAATATTCAAATTCCCAATGAGCGCCTTCAATTTGTCAGTTTTTGGAGCCCCGTTTATGTGCTTAGTATACTATACTAAGTGCACAGAAGGTGTCTTACGTACTTAGTATTCTGCACTAAGTGCACAAATAGTTTCTTCAAAGTCTATTTTTTAGCACTAATTCTAAATGCGTAGTACTAGATACTAAGTGCACAATACCAATTATAAGTGCATAGAGCTAAGTTCTAAGTGCACAAAAGTCATTTTCAACACAACCATTTTTTGGACTATTTTCTAAGTGCTTAGATCTAAATGTAAAGCACTTACATGACACCTGTTCATCTTTCATGGATGTTTTGCATTCATCATCATAAAAACCAAACTCAACAATCTCCCTCTTTTTGATGATGACAAAACATACATGAATTTGAACACCTATTCATCAGTAACAAACAATTTGATCAAGAATTTCACTCCTTGTCACTTGGTTAGTTCCACACAATAATATATGATGTTTAAAGAAAGAATGATATCAATTGTAAATGACAAAGCACTTAATCAAATTCATGCACACTTTTCCCCTTCTTGTGTCATAAAAAAAGATATGCAAAATCAACAATCCCCCTTAATCAATCAAAAGAATCAATCAACACAATTATAGATCCCCCTAAGCAAATGCATACGATATGCAAAAATAATGTACTGCCATGAAAATGTATATCTCCTTTTTTGGAAAATAGAAATTCAATGTAAGCACCAATACCAATTGGAGTATGTGTAATCACAACATGACCATCCAATAGGGGTGAATTGTATTTCTTGGTAAATTTAAATCCTTTTTAAAATCTTTTTGAAGGTTTTGTAATTCAAAATAGTATATAAATCGAACACACAACTGCACAAAACAAAAATAAAAAGAGAGTGAGAAATAGAAGATCAAAGCCCGATATTTATAGTGGTTCAATCCTCTTTGGCCTATGTCCACTCCTCTGGCTCACTAGAGAGTTTTGAATCCACTAAACTTCCTCACTTTTGGGTGGAGGCAAATTGTTTATAGTCTTTTTTTTAGTCTAACAAGAAAACCTTTACACCTTGTTTTTGCTGGCCAAAATAAGAAAATCAGACTTCTTTGTTTTTAAGGAACAAAACAAAGCAAATCTATTCTATCCTTAAGCTTTACAACCAAAGCTTGATTACAAAAGTATT